>PVHP010001182.1:0-112356 GCA_004024765.1 Zapus hudsonius
AAAAAACGCTTATAAGGCAGTTTGGCGGGCATAATATATGCATTTAGCCAGAAAAAGAGCAGGCGTTACTCTCCTAGGGCTCATGACCTCCCCTGCCATAGGCTTTTGACTAGGTCTTCAGTACCAGGCATGCATCCCTCCCATGGAGCAGGCCTCCAGTCCAACTAGCAGTTGGTTCCCCCATAACTATTGCCCCAGTTGGCCCATTTGGCCTGGCTGGCCCCTCTTAAGGCTTGCAAGGTCCACTGTTCTTCACCACCATTGAAGACCGCTCTCCCATAAGGCTGCATGCTGCCATAGCTTTTTCCAGCTTTCTGTCATCTGGTTAACAGGGAGGAGGTTTCCAGCTCAGCTCCAGCTTGGTTTTTCAGTGACCTGCAGCCTAAGCATGTGTGGTTTTCAGCAATAGGATCTTACCATCTCATTCTGATGGGCAACCAAGAGCCTTGGCAGTGGCCTGTAATGCTTTTGGGGAACCTCCCAAGCCAACAAGTCACTTGAAGGTATCCCATCTCTGGCACTGAAGTTTTTCTAGCAACAATCTACGACTTCTGGGTGTGCCATTATCCACAGAAGTAGGTTCTCACCACTATTTATTATATCCCACATCTTCCTTCCAGGTCCATTTCTCTTGGTGAATTGCTGTCTCTGGCAATGACATCGCTGGGAGGTAAATCCTCATAGTCTTTGTGTGTCTGAAAATACCTTTATTTTGTCTTTGTTCCTGAATGAATAATTTAGCTGCATATAAACGCAGAATCTTTAAAGATACTACTCCATTGTCTCCTGGCAGGTATTGTTGCTTCAAGGAAGTAAGCTGACAGTCTAATAGATGTGCCCTTAAGTGTTATTTATCTTTTCTCTATACTGTTTTTTTCCAGTTGTCTAGGTGTCATATATGTTCTGTAATTTCAGTGAAATGTGTCTAGGTGTAAGCTTATCTTAATTTTTCTTGCATGGCATCTTCAATGCCTGTATAATAAAATAATTCATACCTTCTTTGACCTAGGAAATTCATAACTTTTATCTTCCAAATAGGATTTCACTTTCTCTGTTTTCTTTAAGACTTGTTTTCACATATTGACCCTTCTTCCACTCGCTTATCGGTCTTAATTTTAATCTCTTCATTTTCCTATGATGCATTTTACATGATTTTTTTCTGTTATCTTTAAATTCAACAGTAATTTTTCCAGTGGCTAACATTTTTGCATTTCTAAGATACCTACTTCTTGATCCATTCCTGCCTATTTGGATATCTTGTTCTTTCACTAAACTAGAAGCTAGCCCTTCACTCATCAATTTGAGTGACTTAAACATACCTTAAAATACATGCCAGAATTTTTCCTACAATTAATGTCATCTGCTTCATCTAATGGTAGATTTTGTTGTCTTTTTATCATTAGAATTCCTCATTCTTTTTGTAATTCTCAGTGGTAAGTTTCAATAGTTTATTTGTGGAGTTTTCTTCCTTCCCTAAGTTCACCTTTGTTTTTGAAATTGAAAAAATATTTTATTTATTTGCAAGGAGGTGGAAGGAAAGAGAATGAATAAGCATGCCAGGGCATCTAACCACTGCACTCACTACTTTGTGCATCTGGCTTTACGTGGGTACTGGGTTGGTAGGCTTTGCAGGCAAGCACCCTAAGCACTGAGCAATCTCTCCAGCCCTGTTTTTACACTTTTTGATGTTATAATCTCTACTTGACATCCCTGAGGACTACCAGCCTAGAAGTAGATATTCTTTATATATTTTATTTATTTATTTGAGAGAGAGACAGATAGATAGACAGACAGGGAGAAAGAAGCAGAAACAGAGAGAGTGAGTATGGGCATGCCAGGGCCTCCTGCCACTGTAAATGAACTCCAGGCACATGTGTCACTTTGTACATCTGGCTTTACATGGGTGCTCTGGAATTGAACCTGTGGTCACCAGGCTTTGCAAGTAAACTCCTTTAACCACTGAGCCATCTCTCCAGCCCAAAGTAGATCTTTTAATAAGGCACTGCCCCTACCTTCATGAGGTATGGATCTTACTGGGGAAGGATGGACAATAAGCATATTCCTATGGCAGGTAGTAATAAGTCCTGTGGAAAATAAAATAAAGCAAGAGAGAAGATAAGGATTTCAGGGGAGAGGGTCTTTTGAGTAAATCCTAGGAGAAAATGATAAACCGATGCAGGTGTTTTGGGGAAGGAAAGGCATACACAGAAGAAGTACAGGCAAACTCGCCAGGGATCTTTGCAGCCATTTTAGAGGATTCAGGGAACATATTAGTTGATTGATAAATATTTGTTTAATTATTGAAAGAATGTAGAGAGGGGGCTATAAGAGTTCTGCATGATGTTTGTTCCTGGCCCAGAACAGGTTCAAGTCTCCAAAGGGCAACACACGCCCACCACAGGGCTATGACTACCTCTTCATCCAAGCAGGAGTCTGTCAACAGCTGTTCTCACCAGTCGAGAGATCATGACCTCAGCTGGGCCTACAATGAGGCTCATGTCATATAGTGATCTGCATGAAGGCAGTCTCTTATTGGAGGAGCTAGTCAACGTCAGCTCTCCCATGACCCTGGGGAGCCTCCGTTCCAGGCTGACCTGCCAGGCTTTCCCTGGCAAACTGAACTGCAGACAGAACTTTTCCTTTCTGGCTGCGTCACCAATGTGTGTTCTTAGTTCAAGGTTCCTGTCCAGTGAGATGGTCCAGGGACTCTAGGGAAGCAAAAGGCTTAGTCTGTTTACATGACGTAAACACTCTGGGCCTGCCCAGGTGCTGTGGCTGATCTGTTGATATGGCCAGATATTGAGATCCCTAAGGGGATATGGATGGTACCAGGCTGAAAACTCTCCATTCCAATAGCCAGGCACTGCTCTCCCACCCCACCATCCTGCTTCCCCCCCCATCACAACCCCTCTGGCAATGCAGTCCTAACAGTCAAGCTTCTCAGACAAAACCATGAGCATCCCAATGTGTGCAAGGAACGGAAAATCAACTCACCCACAAGATTCCCTTTGAAACTACAGTGGGAAAGGGTGGTCAGCAGTGGATCCTGGAGGGCAAAGATGCAGCCCTTTTGGGTGTGGTCTGTCATCATCTGAAAGCAGTGGCGTCCGGGGACAGAGTACGAGTGCTTTGGGGTGTGGAAGGAGTTGCTCCATTGCAGGCCAGGCAGGGGAAGTGGAAGAGACCCTTCCAAGAACCTCAGCAGAAACAGTCTGGGCCTGTGGGGGATGGGCAGGAGCTGGGGAGGTTTCCTCAGAGGTTGTGCCCTCAGCCTGGTGGCAGTGTGGGTCTGCAGTGAGCATGCTCAGGTTCTGCTCTGCATGGATCAAGTCACTGCAGCCCTTGAAGGCTGGTTCTGTGGCCATGAATCAGGGTTCTGTTCGCTGTCCAGAGCCTGTTATGTTTAATCCTCACGACTACTTTTAGGGCAGGTGCCTTAGTCTCATTTCTCGGTGTAACTGTTTGAAGAGAAAGCACTTGGAGGGTTACATGTATTGCCCTACTAGTTAACAGGGATTTGAACTTGAGCCTAAGAACCACAGGCCTTTGGCTGCCATCACCAAAGAGGAAGAGCTCCAACCCAGCTGAGGAGGCTGTGCGGAGGAGGGAGAGAAAGGTCCCTCCTGGAGCAGTGAACTCAGGACCTCCTTCAATGGCAGGAAGCAGCCAGGAAGGGCTGTGGGCTAACCCAAGAAACAGGCTCAAGGTAGCAAATTCCCTGGGGCCTGGTACATCCTAGCTAGTACCCAGGATCTAAACTCCTTCACTGCTCCTTCTCCCACCAGCACCATGGCCCCTCAGCCCCTTGGTCGATGGCTTCTTGCTACATGTGCATCTCAGGGGAGATTTTGCTGTGACAGGGTCGCCCCCAATGTCTTGAGTGCATATCTCATTCATTCGACTGCTGTGCATCAGAGGTCAAGCTCATCACCCCAAGGCGGCTGTGGTTTCCTGATGGCAAGTGGGCGAGGGAGCTCAGTGTCCCCATGGCCCAGTTACTCTCAGAACCCTGAGAACCAACCGCAGACGCTGGGCTCGCGCGCCCCCTGGTGGGCATTGTGGGCATCGCCCAGCCCGGGGACCCTGAGGGCAGGAGGAGCTGGTCAAGGGTCCTGCTGCCCACATTCGTCCCAACAACCCCTTCCCCGCTGCAGAACCCTCGCCCCGCGTCCTCCTTTACGCGCCTTCCCTCAGCCTTCCCTCTCTCACCTGAGGACGCTATTTTCGGATTCACCTGGAACCCGGGCTCCAGCGCAGGTGGAGATGGAAATTGTGCAATTTCCACCGCATTCTGGTATCTGTCTGCAGCCAGATTGATTTTAGGGCTGAGACGCCCAAAGCAGACAGGACTTGCCTTTGCCCATGCCTGGGTGTAATCTCCCTCAGCTGTCTGTGGGCTTGGCAAGGTGTTGCTGGGTGAAGACCTCGTTGTGGGCAGAACTCTGGAAATCTGAGAATGTGTCTCTAACAGAGTATGGCCCCAGATCCAGCTGTGTCTTTGTGCACAGGAAGGACCCAAGCTGCAGTTCTTGCGAGAACTTCATCTTGCTCCAGCTGAGAGGAAGGCTTTGCAATGACTTGCCCACTGACCCTGAAGCTCCCCAGAGCTGGAGCTACCTCACTGGCAGGCCTCCCAGCTAGCGGCTGCTCTGGGTTTAATGGCCAGAGTTCCAAGCCCAGGGACTACCCTGCATAGCTGCCAAGCCAGCAGAGGCAAAGCCTGGTGTCCCCAGGGGTGACAGTGAGAGCAATAGCAATGATGTGACTAAGAGAAACAGCCATGGCAGGAGTTGCGAAGGGGGGAGGAGGGTGGCTGTGGCTGGCTTCCCAGGAAGGATGGCTGAGACTGATTGATCCCGGGAGAGAGGCATACCTGCTTACAGGATGCCCGTCAGGGCATCTGATGTGCCTGGGCAGAGGATCTCTGCCAATTATAAAATTTCCATGGGGCAGGTGGCAATCCTTCCCTTGTCCCCTCACGAGGCTTATGGATAAGTGATCATGCAAACATATTTTGCATGCACACTCATGATGTTTGAATCTGAGCAAAGCCATATTTGTGTGTGTGAAGTGGTGTGTGTGTATGTGTATGTATGAGAGAGAGAAAGAGGAGAGAGAGAGAGAGAGAGAGAGAGGTGCAGGCACACATGCATGCAGTTGTGGCACACCCCGCACAGAGGAAAATGCCAGGTGCCCTCCTCTGTTACTCATCTGTTTCTTTCCTTGAGATGGTGGAGTCCTTCACTGAACCCAGAGCTGCTGTTTTGAGGTCAGACTGGTTGACCAGTGAACCCCAGCGATTCTCAGGTCTCTGGTCCCTACAGGACTGGAGTTACAGACAAGTATAGTCATGCTCAGCCGTTTACATGGGCACTGGGGAATTGAACAGGCAACCTCAGGCTTCCTAGGCTCTCCTGCTTGCGCACAAATGCTATTACCCACTGAACCAGCTCCCCAGTTCTCAAGGCTATATATTTTAAAAGCAAAAAGAAGTTTTATTTTTGAAAACTCCCTCACTAGTCTCATTCAGCACCTTGTGGGACAGCGAAATCTCAAACATCTTCAACAGGAGATTGAAAGAATCCAAGAAATAGTGCTCCTCTTTTCTGTTTGGGTTCTGAACAAGTTGGAAAAAATCAAACAGAAATGAGAAGATGATGGAGAAATGAAACATCACCCTTTCTACCCACCAAGCTGAAATTGGAGGACTCAGCTACGGATGGAAAGGCTTATGAATTAAACCCCAGAGGAGGCAGACACATCTCTGTCTGGAGTGGGGTCAGCTCACTCTCAGGAGGAAAGGAAAATGAGGGGTGAGAAGCCAGGCATCCTCCTTCACCTGGAATGGAACATGGGGAGAATGAATGAATATTCCTCCCGATAGGACATTAGAGATGAGTGTAGGATTCAAGAACAACCACACAATCCGAAGTGTACTGAAAAGGCAGTGTTTACTTCTGCGGAAGGGTGCACAGCTTTGTCAATAGCTCTGTCAAGCAAGCAGATTTTCTGCTTGGAATTTTGATATTCCCTAATGCAGGCAGGGTCTTGGGTGTTACTCTGAGTCAGTTGAGCCTCACAATCTCGTGCAATAGGCTAAAATATAAAGGCAATGCAGTTTCTAGGGTAAAACTAAAGAAATGAAAGGTTTAGGGACCTTTTACCAGATGCAGAAATAGAGCTTGGCTTTCAAGGATTGTGACACTTAGCCTCGAGGATGGCTCTTCTCTGGCTTTCAAGGGCTGTTGACTCTTCTGGTCTCAGGACAGCTGACTCGGGAAGCAGACCGTCCACAGATGGTGTCCTTCCAAAACTGAATTTATCTTTTTAACCCTATGACAAAAAACGCAGCCTCTCTCTTTCTCTCTCTCTCTTTCTCTCTCTCTCTTTCTCTCTCTTTTTTTCTCTCTCTCCCTCCCTCCCTTCCTCCCTCTCTTTCTCTCTCTCTTTTTCTCTCTCTCTCCCTCCTTCCCTTCCTCCCTCTCTCTCTCATGCCTCACAATCTTTTATATATTAATTGCTCCTTCTTTGGAATCCAGAAGGTATTTTCTCTAGACACTGTTTTACAGCCATCTCTGATGGTGTGTGCTCACGATTCCAGCACTCAGGAGGCTAAACCAGGAAGAGTATGAGTTTGAGACTAGCCTGGTGATGTAGTCAGCCCCACGTAGCTGGGATGAACATCCAAACCACACACGGTTTATGGGAAGAAGGGATTTATTCAAGCTTACAGATCCAGGGGAAGTTCCATAATGGCGGAAGAGGCTGGACCCCTTTCACAGATCCAAGCAGAAAGAAACCACCACCAGCCAGCCCCACCCCCGAGCACAGCCAGGCAGCAAGCAGGGCCCCCATAGCTCAGACCACTCTGCATACCTAAGGCTGGAATTCAGATCCACCTCCAGCCTGGCTGGATGAAGACCAAAGTTACATGGTTTAATAAAATGCCCAAGTCTCTGGGGGACATACATTCAAACTACCACACTTGGGTTACCCAGTGAGACTCTGGCTCAAAAATAAATAAAAGAAACTATTTATACAACCCATAAAAGCCAAGGAATGGAATTCTAGTATCAACTGGAGCTCGGGGCCAAGGAATGAGGGGCAGGCAGAGGGTAGGAGGAATAAGCCCCATGTTCTGATTCTGCCCAGCTCTGACACTCCACTCTGCAGGATGGTCCTCTCCACCTCCATCAGTCCAACTCCTGTTCTTCAGAGTGAAAGAAAAAAAATTGAACTTGTTGGCTAGAGAAAGTCTTACATATTAAACTAGTTCACCCTAAACGATAATGACTAATAGGCCTCTTTTACAATTTAAAAACAAATTTTTTAAAGCAGATCCATCTTTGTTAATGCCAATGAATTTCTACTGTAAAGAGTAGAATTTATGGAGAGTGGAAATTCCAAGCAATAAGGACTTTAACGACATATGGGCAGAGCAGACAGAGTGTGAAATCTTCAAACAGGAAAGCCCTGAGTTAGACAGACAGGATTCTAATCAGGATTATACAGGAAGTTGTGAGGAAGGATCTGAATCAAGAAGTTGTTCATAGAATGGGAACTTCTGTGGCAATGCAGTGCCCCTTGCTGTCCCACCCAACACATATACCTGAAATGTTTTATGGCATATGTGTGCATATGTTTTTTATTTTATTTATTTATTTATTTACTTATTTATTTATTTATTTATTTGAGACAAGAGTCTCAAGTAGCCCAGACTGGCTTCAAACTCTCTATGCAGTTAAGAAGGGCCTGAAACTGATTCTCCTCCCCCCCCCTTGTCTGGAGTGGGGTCAGTTCACTTCAGGAGCAAAAGTGAATCAAGAAGACAAGTGCCACACCTGTGGAGCCTCCTTCATATGGAAGGCAACATGGGGAGCAAGTATGACATTTCCACTAATAATGGGGGGTAGATTTCCCCAGTGCTGGTGTTACTGGTATGTACCACCACACCAAGCTGTGCACGTGAAAAGAAAAAAAATATGTTTAAGAAGTGAGAAAAGACTAAAAGGCCCAGGTGGTAGAGCTCAGTTGCAGGATGCTTGCCTAGCTTGCATGAAAGCCTGGGTTTGACCTCCAGCATACAAAACATGATGGGGGAGGGGGGAGGGGGTCCTAGGGCAGCACGGAAGGAAGCTCTGCAGGCTGTGTGCACTTTCAGTATTTGCCAGTCCATGGAACTGGATCAATGAGCCTCATGTGAGAAGCCAAGAGGCAGGGGGAGAACAGTCTCTCTCTCCAACCATCCCCAACTATGAGGCAGCTCTCACATATATTTGGAGCTAAATCCACACCATTGTATGATTTGAAAAACTTAATTTTAATTTTAAATTACTCTATTGGTAAGTGCCCAGCATCACCAAACAAACAAAAAGTGCATTCTCTGGAGGAAGGCTTGTAAGTCCAACCTTAAAATGGTTTCAACAGATGTGATCTCAAGGAATGTGATTTTCCTATAAGAATCACTCAACTCACTGGCAAACAAGTCAGAGTCAGAGCAGCAGAAATTGCAAAAAGTGACATCAAATACAGACGGAATATGAATAAGTGTGTAAATATGTCAGGTAATAAGTGAAAGATGTAAAATGTCACAATGGAACTTCAGACTGCTTTAAAAGGCCAGAAAAGATGTGTGAAGAATACAAAGTAGAACCTCTCGAAATAAAATTATGATCATTGAAATGAGATTCATCAGATGGATTGAACCAAGGTTAGTCATAGTTAGAGAAAGAATTAGAAATTGGAAGACAGATCAAACAACATGAAAAGAATTTATCACAGAGATTTTTAAGTGTAAAAGACTGAGACATAGAAATAAGAATAATAAACTTATGCATAACTTTACCTATAGTCTCTAAAGAGAATCACATAGAAAATCAATGTCCAAAAAAGGAAATAGCTTTAAAATGGTCGATAATTTTTCCAGATTAATATGGCACCAAATTTCAGAATCAGGAAGCCCAAGAAGCCTCAAAGAAATCCATTAGCCATGGGCCTAAAGAGAGGCTACACCCAGTATAATCTTGCCAAATTAACAATGCTTGTCCCATTTCATCTATGTGGATCTCACTCTCCGTTGGAGAATATGTATTTTTCAGAATGCAGCAAGAACCGTGGACCACCTAATTCTACCAACAAGACCAGAAATGATAGCTGAATCCCTGGCAGGAGATGAACCACCCCAACACATCAGCTAGGGCCCAGGGGAAACCACAGAGAGGTGGAGAGATGGGCAAGAGTGCTGCTTCCACAGAGAGTCCAACAACCAAAGCCAGGGTGATGGAGACAGACACTGAGGACATTCAAAATGTTCCACAGTGAGACCAAAGCAGACTTCAACTCACCCACCATGACTCAGGGAACATTGGAAAGAGGGGGTGAAAAGAGTGTAAGAGCCATGGTGGGGGGAATATCCAGAGGCATTGCCCACCCCCCTCTCCAATAACTGGCTCCTGTTCTACACAACTCCTAGCCCTCCATCCCATAGAGCATTCTGGCCATCCCACTGAGGAAGGCCCTCAGCAGAATGGGGGCACAATATATTACAACTAGAAATCAATAACCAAAGGAAAAGAAAATTCAGAAATAGAAGAAATTCAGAAAACTTTGAGGAAAAAAAACATAACCTTAAATAATCATCAGGGTCAAAGGAGAGATCATAATGGAAGTTTAAAAAAATATTTTCAGGTAATGAGAATTAAAAAGCAATTTGCCAAAATCATGTGCAGAGGGAACTTTGCAGCTGTAAACACTAACCTTAGAAAAAAAAAGAGAAGATTTGGGGGGCCTGGTAGTGCAGGCCTTTATAGCCTCAGCTGCTTGGGGGAGTGAAACGAGATCACAAATTCAAGGCCAGCCTGGGCTGCTGAGCAAGTTCAAGTCTGAATGACTGAGACCTTATCTCAAATGAAAATATAAAAGTGGGGAAGGGGGGCTAGGGTACAGCTCAGTGATCAAGTACTTTCCCAGCATGTACAGGGCCTGGGTTCCCTAGTACTAGGGAGAAAGATGGAGAGGAGGAGGAGGAAAGACCAATGAAGATTAATGCAGAAAAAAGCAAAATGGAAAAATGGAAGGTAGAAATGAAAAAATAAAGTTGATTGTTTAAAAATGTCAACAAAATGACAAATTTCTAGCTGGACTAAAAACAAAAGGCTCAAGTTACTAAAGTCAGAAATAAAAATAGTACCACCTTCCAGAGGTTTTTAAAAAAGATATAAGGGAATATTGAAGAACTTTATGGCAGCACAGTCTAGAATAAAGGTACAAATTCCTAGAAACACATCAAACTACTGAATTCTGAAGAAATAGAAAATCTAAACAAACTTATAGCAAAGAGAGCTTTCAAAAAGAAAAGCCTAGGAACAAGCGATTTCACTGTGAATTCTACCAAACTGGGACAGGAGCGAATGATTTCACACTTCTAAAGCCAGCATTCCCCTGATCCCAAGCCAGATAGACACAGCGTGAGGACAGCCAACTGCACACCAGTATCCCTACATGTAAATATAGATGAAAATAGATGTGAAAATCCTAAACAAAGTCTTAGTGAGTGCATGCTAACGGCATCTTGGAAAGACAAATGGGATGTATTCCAAGAATTTGGGGTGGTGCAACACATGAAAATCAAATGATAAACATCGTATTGATATGTTATTACATTAAGAGAATAAAGCAGAAACCCCACATGGTCACCATAATTGACAAGACTCACATTCTTTCATGATAAAAATACACAAAAACCTAGGAAAAAAGAGAAATGTGCTCCATTTTAACACGATAAAAGGAACCTATGAAAGCACCTTAGCTAACATAGTAATTATGAAAGCCTGAAAGCTTTTCCTCTAAGATTAGAAGAAGCACACAAGCATGTCTACTTTTACCTCTCTATTCAACTTTCTTACTAGAAGTTCTAGTTAAAGCAGTTAAGCACGAAAAATAAATAAAAGACATTTGTTATAGACAGTTCTACAATGCTGGGATGATCTTCCAAACCAGGCACAGGTTACCAGAGGAAGGGACTTATTTCAAGCTTACAGATCCAGGGAAAGTTCCATCAATGGCAAAAGAAGCTGCTTCCATACATCCAAGAAGAGAGAAACAGGGTCCCCACCAGAGCTCAGACTGCTCTGCATACCTTTGGGCTGGAATTCAGATCTGCCCCTAAACACACCTTAGGGCTGGACCCCAGGATCCACCCCCAGTGACACCTCCTCCAGCCACTCTGCAGGAGACTCAAATTGCAACACACGTACACGCGTGAGCACACACTCCCTCCTACACAAACACACGTACACATATGCAAAAAATGACAATATGCCACAGACAGATCTACAGATTCATTGAAATATCTATCAAATTCCCAATGGCGTTTTCTGAAGAAATGGAAAAGCTCTTCCTGAAAGTCATATGGAATTATAAGGACTCTGGGAACCACAAAGCTAGAACACAGACTTCCCAACTTATTACAAGGCTTCAATAATTAAAAGCTGTTGTGTTAGCATAAGAACAGACATATAGACCAATTGAAAAGAGCTCAGAATCCAGAATCCAGAAATAAACCCATACATCAGGAGCCAATTGATTTTAGATAAAGGAGCCAAGACCCTCAGTGGGGGAAAGAATAGATCCTTCCATGGTACCAAGAGACTGAATGTCCATGTTCAGGAGACTAGCATTTACCTTTGCCTTATACCATTTACAAAATTTAGCCCAATACACTACCCCATTGACATGTACAATTTTATATAGTAGTTAAAATATTTAATTTAAATTTAAGAACACAAAAAATTATAAAAGGATTTTTTTCCCACAAAAAGAATTGCACAAAGCTAACAATTTCTTTGCTACATAGATTGCTTTATGTACTTATTTACTTATTTATTTTTGGTTTTTCGAGGTAGGGTCTCACTCTAGCCCAGGCTGACCTGGAATTCACTCTGTAGTCTCAGGGTAGCCTTGAACTCAAGGCAATCCTCCTACCTCTGCCTCCCGAGTGCTGGGATTAAAGGCGTGCGCCACCACGCCCAGTTTAGATTGTTTTAAATTGCACTTTTTGTTGAACAAATTGAAAAAAAAATGACCTTAAATAGCCTCTAAAGGCATAATGGAACCAAAAACTTAGATTCATGTTTTTCATAATGCAAAGAAAAACTTCTTCCTCTGCACCCAAAATTAATTTAGCCACTGATACATATTTCAAAACATATAAGGATAAACGAATTTGGTAGTTGACCATGAAGGAAATAAAGTTCAATGATAAATGAAGTGTAGGGGGGAAATTAACTCATAATATTTCAAAGACCTAGGCTGAAAACTCAAAACTATAAAACTCCAGAATGACCTTGGATTTGGCTGTGGTTTCTTAGCTATGACACCAAAGGTGCAAAAACAGATAAACTGAACTTCATCAAAATTAAACACTTTTCTGCCTCAAAGGACCCTAGGAAAAAAGTGAAAATAACTTGTAATTTGGAAGAAAATATTTGTGAATCATCTATATAGTAAAGACATAAAATAGAGAATATAAAGAATTATTATTAGACAAAAGGGGGAAACTACCCCATTAAAAATGGGCAGAGGAGTGCTGGAAGGATGGCTCAGTGGTTAATGGCGCTTGCTTGCAAAGCCTGATGGCTGAGGTTTGATTCCTCAGTACTCATATAAAGCCAGACACACAAAGTGCCACATGTGTCTGGAGTTTATTTGCCAAGGCAGGAGGCCCTGGTGTCCCCCATTCTCTAAATAAATAAATACAGACAGACATAATTTCTTTAAAATGGATGGAGAGCTAAGCATGTTGACACACACCTTTAATCCCAGCACTAGGGAGACAGAGGTAGGAGGATTACTGTGAGTTCAAGACCAGCCTGAAACTACAAAGTGAGTTCCAGGTCAGCCTGGGCTAGAGTGAGACCCTACCATGAAAACAATAACAACAAAAACAGCTGGAGAAATGGTTCTGTGAAGCCTGACGGGCTTGGTTCAGTTCCCCAGTACCCACATAAAGCCAGACACACAGTGGCACATGTGTTTAGAGTTCATTTACAGCAGCAGGAGCCTATTCTCACCCCATCTCTCTCTCTCTCTCTCTCTCTCTCTCTCTCTCTCTCTCCTGTTAAATAAATAAATAAGTAAATAAGTGTTTGTTTAAAATGGGCAAAGGGGTTTGAGGAGATGGCTCAATCGGTAAAGTATGAAGACCTGAGTTTGGATCCCCAGCACCCATATAAAAGCCAGGCTGGGATGGCAGCTTTCTGTAACCCCAGTGCTCAGAGGGTGGAGACAAAGGATGTGAGGGGCAAGCTGGCTGGCCAGACTAGCCAGACCATCAAGCTCTGGATCAGGTGACAGAGGCCGTCCCAATAAATAAGGTGGAGAGTGAATGGGGAAGAAAGCCAACATCAACCTCAGGTCTCCACATGCACTCACATGCACTCACATTGCTCACGCATACATACACATGCCCCCCAAAATGGTCAAAGGGCTTCAAAAAGCATTTCTATAGAGGAGACTTACACGTCTCCAAAAACACACAAGAAGATGTTCAACATGGAGTCATTGATGACCCACAAATCAAGGCCACAATGAGGTTAGACTTTGTATCCTCTAGAGTGACAATAATAATAATAATTCTTGATAAAGAAAAATAACATAAAATGGTGAAGACGGAGAGACGAGAATCCCTATATAGCTGGTGGAGTGTAACATGGTAGGGCTACTAAGGCAAATAATTTAGCAGTTTCTCGAGTTAAACATACAATTACCGCATGACTTAGCAGTTCGATGCCTGGATAGCTATACCCAACAGAGCTGAGAGCATAGGTCTGCACCAAAACGGATGCATGAATGTTCCAAGAAGCATCATTCACATTAGCCAATAAGTGGAAACAGCCCCAGGGCCCATCAATTGAAGAATGAAGAAACAAAAGGTGGCAATCCACAAATAGAATATGATTTAGCCATTAAAAGTAATAAAGTGCTGATGTATACTATATCATAGATGAACCTTGAAGATAGAGTAAGCAAAAGAAGTCAACTCAAAAGTCCACATTTTGCGTGATATCATTTATATGACATTTATTTCCAGAGACAGAAAACACATTAGTAGCCATCAGGGTCTTAGAGAAAGGGAATGGAAAGTGAATGATTAATGGATTTGCTTTGGGGGCAAAGGAATGTTCTGGAACTGGTGGTGATGGTCACATAACGTTTGGATGTAGTGACTGCTACTGAATTGTACACCAGTATTAAAGGCTATTAGAAAGGTGCATACCAATAAACAGGAAGTAGCTATCACCCCCCCCCCCAAATCACCAAGTAAGCAATAGCAGAGACAATAGAGATCAATAGAAGGAAGGAATGTCTCCACAGCAACCGGAGTGGCAAAGACTTTGTAGTAAACCTTGAGCAACTTATAATTTAAATACCTGGACTGTTCTAGAATAAAATATAAGAGCAGAAGAAATCAGCTAAAAATGAGTGACTCAGGAACAGCCCAGTCTAAACCAGACCAGATAATTGTCGTAGTGAAATTTGTTCAAGGTCTTCACAAAAGTTTAGTAAGACTGACTGGAAAATAATATCAAGGTTCCAGCTGAAGGTATGAGACACACTTGGTCTTGCCCCAGTGTGATTCTCCTGAAAGAAATCAAATATCTAAACGGTCAAGGAGACGAGTTGTGTTCATGGATTGGAAGACTCGGTACAGTGAAGAGGCCAATTCTTAGTGTAATTCCTATGAAAATGCCAGAAGATACTCTGCAGACACAGACAAGCCTCTTCTAAAGTTTGCGTGGGAAGGCATAATCCTGAGAATGGTACGATCATCTTGAAAAGAATCTGCTGGGAGGAATCACCCTACCTGATGAAGACTCAGTATATCACCACAGTGAACAAGGCTTCATGGTACTGCCAAAGGGACACACACACACATCAGTGGAACAGTCGAGAACCCCAAGCAGATCCACCACAAAGATGCCAGCATGATTTCTTACAAAAGTGCCAAAGCACTGGAAGAAGCACGGCTTTTTCAACAAAAGCTGATGGGGCCATCGGACATCCATCCCAGGAGACTCATGAATTCTTGGCATTGCTTCTACACTTTCCTGTCAATTCACTCTGCAGGCTCCTCAGGGAACATTCATTCACTCCTTCTCAGGTCTAACATGTCTGACACTTCCCCACTCTTGTCGGACTTGCTGATGGATGCCCTTGCTTCTTATCTCCCCAAGAAACATGAGCAGTTGGCAGATTACCACCCTGCCATCGTCACGTCTATCCAGCCCCTGGCACAGTGCCCACACAACCCATCTTCCACCTTTCACAAGACCAGAGACAGGGCGGTGACTCCGTTTACCCCTGTATCTCACCCTCTTGTCCACTTGAAGAATTCTGTCTGCAATTATTCCCTCCCACTCCTTGATTGTACATGTTTTTTTCTGTTTGCTGGCTCCTTCCTATTAGCATACAGACATGTCACATAATAGTCATTTTAGAAGAGAGAAGAAAATTCCCTCGACCCATGCCCCACTTCTGGACATGATCCCATTTCTCTGAGGTGTTTTGCCACAAAAACTCCTCAGAAGTCCCCATCTACCATGGCTTCCTCCACTTCTCTCTTTATATTCACTCAAAGGTTAGACTCGGGTGGGGAGCTTCCATATGCCCATTATAGGCTAAATTGTGCCCCCCTCCCCATTCATATATGTTGAAGTCCTGACCCCCGGGAGCTTAGAATGTTTCTGTCTTTGGAAACAGGGACTTTAAAGAAGCAATTAGCAAGGGATGGTGGCACGTGCCTGAAATCCCAGCATTTGTGAGGTGGAGGCAGGAGGATTAGGAGTTCAAGGTCATCCTTGGTTACATAGTGAGTTCACGTCCAGCCTGAGATACGTAATATTTTTTTCTTAAAATAGAGAGAGAGAGAGAGAGAGAGAGAGAGGAGAAAAACAGAGAAAGGAAAGGGAAAGGGAAAGGAAAAGGGAAAGGGAAAGGAAAGGAAAGGAAAGAAAGAAGGGAGGGAAGGAGGGAGGGAGGGAAGAGAAGGAAGGAAGGCGGGGAGATGGCTCAGTGGATTAAGTGTTTGCCACACAAGTGTGAGTACCTGAGTTCACACCCCCAGAATCCATGTAAAAGCTGGATGCTGTGGTGGCATCCGCAATCTCAGTGCTCCTGTAGTAGTAAGAAGGGAGACAGAGACAGAGAAGTTCCTAGAATCTTGTGGGCCAGTGAGCAGTGATCCTGCCTCAAATAAGATGCACGACAAGGACCAACATCAAAGTTATCCTTTCAGTGTGCACCCTTGCTCACACACACACCAGGCTAATAAATAAAATAAAAAGGTAATTAATGGCTGGGTGTAGCGGCACATCTCTATTCTCTGCACTTGAGTTGTGAGTTTGAGGGCAGGCCTACATAGCATAATATGCCTATATAGTCTTAAAACAACAACCATAGGGGGGAAAAAACAGAAATAAACAATAATAGATAATTAAAGTAAAATAAGGCCATATGGGTAGATCAATGTGACTAGTATCCTTTATAAAAAGTGCAGATTAGGCCTTAAACAACCCAGATGGGGGAGACTGAAGTGTGGCCATGTGGGGATGCCTGGAGAGGGCAGCACGTAAACCTGCCTATTCTTTCCAGTATTTTGTAGTGGCAGCCTGAGCTGACCCATACCAGATTCATCACCTATCAAAAGTCTTTCTCTAGTTAATTGTCTGTCCTGTTTTTCTGATGTATTGTACAGCTAACCTCAGACCTTAATTCCTCTCACTCCCACATGCTTACTGAAGCATGTTTCTGCATATGAGAAAATGCACATTTTCTTCCATAATTGTAATGGCTTTTCACGCTTAGAATATTAGCAAGGATTATTTGGTAATATCTAATTGTATTGAGATTTGTCTCATTGTCATAAAATGTCTGCATTAGTCAGCTTTGTGTTGTTACAATGAAATACCTGTAGCAATTAACTTATAAAGGGAAAGTTTTATTCAGTTCAAGATTCTGGGGGGGGGCTCCAGTCCAGAATGAAGGAAACACATTTTTTTGGGCCTTGGGTGGGGGTACTGGATGTCAATGAGTCAGAACCAGAAAGCACATCTTGAGACGGAGACCCCATAGTCATTTTTCCTTCTCTGGTTTTTTCTGTCTCCCAAAACCATTCTCCAGCTTTAGCTTCCAGAGTTCTGGAATTACAGGTAACTTCCATAGCTCCTTTTGAGGGCCCAACAAAATGATGATCCTCGGACCTCTGATAAGGCCTGGCCTCTTAAAAGCTTCACCACCTCCCAAGTACACCACCCTGGGTCCAAATAGAGACACTCAGCACTTAGAGGCTGAGCAAGAGGAATGGTATGAGTTCAAGGACATCCTGGGCTGCACAGTGAGTACCAGGCCTGCTAGGCTACATAGCAAGCCCCTGTATCAAAAAGAAAAAAAAATTAAATTCTCAGCCAGGCATGGTGGTACATGGGAATAATCCCAACACTTGGGAAGTGAAGGAACAGGATTCAAAGGCAACCTGGGCTACACAGTGAGTTAGGAGTCAGCCTGGGCTGCCTGAGACCCTGGCTTGAAGAAAAAAAAGGAAAGAAGAAAGAAGAAAGAAGAAAGAAAGAAAGAAAGAAAGAAAGAAAGAAAGAAAGAAAGAAAGAAAGAAAGAAAGGAAGGAAGGAAGGAAGGAAGGAAGAAAGAGAAAAAATGGGATAAGGAATTTTCCAACAATAACACAAACAAAATGAGAAAATGAACATTGATAGGACATTATCACCTAACTTGTCACTTCATCCAAATTTCACCAGTTATCTAAATATGTATTTTATTTTTTAAAAATCTATTTATTTATTTATTTGCATGTGCTTGTGAGTATAGGAAGGCACACCAGGGTCTCTTGGTATATATAGCAAATGAATACCAGAGGCTTGCACCACTTTTTGCATCCAGCATACTTGGGTGTCTTGAAAATTGAACCCTGACAGGCAGGCTTTGCAAGCAAGTGCTTTTAACTGTTAAACTATTTTCCCAGCCCTTGAATTATGTCTTTTCTACCAAAAGGACTCATTTCAAGATCATAGTATTTCACTTCGTTTTCACATCTAGTCTGCTTCAGCCCAAGACCTCTGGTCTTTCCTTGACATGGCGTACCTAGACCATGTTGAGATTTCCACCCAGTTTTCGTATAGAGTGGAGCTCCGTTCAGGCTTGTCTGATTTGGGTTATGCATCTTTGTGGGAGCGTCACAGAGAAATACTGTGTTCTTCACATTGAGTCCTGGCAGGAGGTACATGATTTCAATTTGTTCCATACTGATGATGTTAACGTTGATTAGTGGATTGTGATAGTGACTTCAGGTTTCCTTGCTGAAGTTCTCTCTGCCCCCTTAGTAATCAATAAGTATTTTGAAGTTCTGTAATATCCTGTTACCCTTCATTTTCCACTCACTGGTTTTATTGTCTATTGATGCTTCTTAGCTGAGTTCATCATCACTATAAAAGCTGCCACATTTTCTGATTTCATCATTCTCTCTGAGTTTATTAATTGGCATTTTATTATAAGAAAAAGCTGTGTAATTTTTTCCCTTTCTGTCAGTATAGGCTTATGGATTGCTACTCTATAACTGAGGTGTAATCTATTATAGATGTTTAATTTGAGATTTGAATATTCCCAGATGTGACCAACAAGAGCCCATTTAAGCGGTTTATTTTTGTATCCCTAAGCACTTCCTTATTTTCTAAAAGAGATTCCAGGCTAATGTTATAATTTTCCTGCCTTAACCTTGGACTCTAGCATTTCTTCAGTGAATTATAGTTCTTTTTAACTGAGTAATGGTTTTAGAGGTCATGATCTCAGTCCTTGGCATACCTTTTGCTATTGGATAGTGATGCTCTGAGGCTCTCTCAATAGAGAAAAAAAACCTCTCTATTTTCATCTAGATTTTTTTCTCTCTCTCTCTCTGTCTCTCTCTCTCATCTATCCCTGTGTATATATAGCTATTGGTTCATACTGAGTCAAAAATCTAACATCATAAGATTTTTTTCCCTAATTTTATCCTTTTCATGTTTATTACTGCTTTTCCTATCAGTGAGAACCCCAAACCTTACTATATTTGATAATTTATTCAGTTTCCATGTGTAATCGGTCTTCTCTTGATGTCACTATACACATAGGCACACAAATATTTTTCTAACAGGTGCTAACACCAGATATACGTTACTTTCTTGTTGCTAAGACAAAACACCTGACTAGAAACAGCTCATCAATTTGACAGGATTTAGAATCACCATGGAAACAATCTGGAAACATTTGTGAAGGATTTTTTAAATTAAATTAATTAAAGAGGACCCACCATAACTGTAGGTGACATCATCCCATGGGATTGAATCTCAAACCAAATAAAAAGGAGGAAGTGAGCTACTAGCTTTCACCCCTCTCAATCTCTTGTTTACTTCTGAAATGACACCACTGGCTTCATGCTCCTATTGACACACCTTCTCTGCCACGGTAAACTGTTGCCTCAGACAATAAGCTGAAATAAACCCTTCCTTCCTTAAGAAGCTTTTAGTCAGGTATTTGTGTATTTGGTCACAGCAACAAGTAAAGTAACTAATACAGAAAATTTGTACTGACAAGTGGGGTCATTGCTGTGATAAACCTGATCGCATGGTTCATGGATACTGAACTGTTTTGGGGAAGAATGTGGAAGCTTTTGGAAATTTGAGTTAGAAAACACCTTGTTAGTCTGGAGAAGTGGCTCAGTGGTTAAAGGTGCTTGCTTGAGAAACCTGATGGTTCAGGTTCAATTGCCTAGTACCCAGGTAAAGCTAGATACATAAAGTGGTGCATGTGTCTTGAGTTTGTAGTGGCAAGAGGCCCTGGTGCACCCATATTCACTATCTCTGTATCTGCCTTTTCTCTTATTACTCTTTCTCAAATAAATAAAAAATATTTTAAAAGAAAAGCAAAAGCTGAGTGTGATGGCAAGTGCCTTTACTTTATTCCCAGCACTCAGGAGGCCAAGAAAGGAGGATCACCATGAGTCTGAGGCTGCCCCGAGACTACATAGTGAGTTCCAGGTCAGCCTGGGCTAAAGCAAGATCATACATTGAAAAAAAAGTCCTTTCTCCCACAGGCCCCGGACCCCATGGTTCTCCTCTCTCACAGGCCTCTAGGCCCCATGGCTCTCCTTTCTCCTGGGCCTCCATCCAGGTCCATGGCTACCCACTCTCCAGTCCCACAGCCTTCTCCACAGACCTCCCATCACTGCTGCAGCTTCTTCACTCCAGTCCAGAGGTGTCTAGAGCAACCACTTGCTGGAAGAGTCTGAAAAAAATCGCACAAGAGAAGGCCGATGTATAGCCACCCAGCATTCCTGGGGAGAAATCCATGGCCCAAGGAGCAGGCACAGAGTTCCCCAGGGAAGAGCCCCACCCAGTCACCTGAGCCACAAGGATAAGAGAAGAAGGCAGGCTCGGCCACCTTCACGGAGGTCAAAACACACATAAGAAAGTCTGGTGAGGGGTATTGTGTAATTGAGGAAGGAGGCTGGGCAGTAGCGTATGTGGTGACTAGCATTCCCTGCAGGTCCAGGATAGCACAAATTTAGCCCCAGTGAGCCTAGAGCCTCTGCCCCTTTGAGGAGAAGGGTGGAATTCAGTCCTGCGTGCTCCAGGTTGGTGAAGAGCTCCCAGTTTATATGGGTCTGGAGCTCTAGGGGTCACAATGGGAACAGGACCTAAAGTACCCAAGTTCGGGGAGAAGGCCTGAGTGATGACTCAGCACCTGGGCACTCGGGTTCATGGTGCTCCAGTCTGGTGAAAAATAGAACCTGCCTGGGGACAGGATGCCCCAGACAGGAGAGATACTTGTTGAGTTTAAAACTACTGCTGTCACATGGTTGGGGGTCTGAACATACTAAATAAGTGATGGACAAGGGGGATTCAGGTCATGTACTTCAGGCTAATGAGAAGCTTAGTGTGTTTGGGTACTGAGCTCTAGGGGCACCAGCACAACCAGAGCCCATACACCCCACAGCCTGGGGCACCAGTGTACCTGGGCCTGCGTGCTCCAGACCAGCAAAGTGTGAGGGGTGTCTGGAAGTGGTAAAGAGAACAGTGATTCTGGGTCTTGTGCCTATTTATTTCTCTAAATAGGTGATCATCTGTCTGTAGCCTTTAAACCCACTCTATACTGCCCCAAATCAAACACATCTCAAGAATCAGCCACCAACCCATAGTAGATGCACTTCTAACCTCAACAACTTCTGCAACTGTGCTACTCCACAGCAATCCAGCTCAAACTAAAAACAGGTCAATCACTGAAGAAATAAGATTTTTATACAGTGACAAACCTACTATGTACTCTACACCCATCTTCCAGCACCCCCAGGGTGACTCGTTCCAATTAAACTAGATAGCAATAATTCCTGGCAGGCACCTACTGGGGGGGGGGAGTAAGAGGGTTATCACTACAACCTACCCAGCTGGGATACCTAGGGGAAAGTGGAGCAAGTAGGTCTGCTCAAACACCTGTGAGCCCCAGTAGCAAGTCACAGCGGTAACTACAGCCAGAGAAGATCTCTGATCTCCATACCATATTATATAACAAACCAGCTCAGAACTTCTGGCACACCTGTAACCTCTGAAACTCACACATCTGTGGATACAACACTATTGCAAACCCCACTGGTACCCAGAACAGAATGCTCACTAAATACCCAACAAGAACCTATATTGGCTCCTGCATTAAAAAATAAACTAGACCCTTACACAGAAATGGGCAGAAACCAACATTAAAAAAAAAAAACACAGCAATTCAAGCTGAGACTCCCCCACCTAGGAGCACTAGTACCATCATGGAAGAGGCCAGTGGGAGCACAGGGGAAACAACAGAACTACAATCCCAAAATGAGAATAAAATAACTTCATGTCATATCTACAATGAGATCATGACCAGATTATGGCTGAAATGAAAACTGTCAAAAAATATGTAAATGAGAGCCGGGCGTGGTGGCATACACCTTTAATCCCAGCACTCGGGAGGCAGAGGTAGGAGGATCACCATGAGTTCAAGGCCACCCTGAGACTACATAGTGAATTCCAGGTCAGCCTGGGCTAGAGGGAGACCCAACCTCAAAAAACAAAACAAAACAAAAAGATATAAATGAGATGAAACTCAACAACACAAGCACAACCATCACACTGAATTTAGTGGATTGAAATCAGAGTGACTTCAAAAACACATTAAGTGAATTGGAAGTGAACCAATTACGTGAGGAGCTTGATAACCAGCTGATTAAGTTTGATGAGGACTTAACCAAACTTAAAAATGAATTCCAGGAAATATTAACAAAAACAAAACTAGATTAGAAAATGGAACTCACCAGAGAAATAGAGACTATGAACAAAAATATAACAGAAACCAAACAACAAACAGTGGTTTTAAAAGCCTCCTTTGAATCCCTTAGTTCCAGAATTGATAACCCGGAGGACAGATTCTCAGACCTTGAAGACAAGACAGAAGAAAATAATAGGGATTCCATAGGTTTCAATAAGTTCAAAAAAATCATGTGAACAAAATATGAGGGAACTATGGGTTACCCTAAAGAGACCAAATCTCAGATTCATGGGGATCCCAGAGGTAGAAGAAACCCAGGCCAAAAGCATAGAAAACATTTTCAACAAAATTATAGAAGAAAATTTTCCTAATCTTACAAGGGAAAAGCTGGTCCAGATACAAGAAGCCCACAGAATTCCAGGCAGGTAGGACCAAAGAAGAAATTCTCCAAGACATATCTTAGGTAAAATGCTGAACATAGAAAACAAACAGAGAGTACTAAAAGCAGCAAGAGAGAAACAACACATCACTTATAAAGGCAAACCCATCAGACTTACCTCAGACTTCTCATTAGAAACCATGAAGGCCAGAAGGATTTGGAACAATGCTCTTCTAGGCCTAAAGAATTATAGATTCCAATCTAGACTACTGTACCCAGCAATGCTATTCCTCATAATAGATGGAGATTTGAAAGTGTTCCATGATAAGAGCCAGCTCTATGATTACACCAACACAAAGCCAAATTTACAGAGGATACTACAAGAGATATTCCAAACAGAAGAGATAAGCAACCTACCTCAGGAGTCCAGTAGGAGGCGAGCATGGTAATCAAAATTATTGTGCTATTAATAATAGGTGAGTCATCAATCACCATAAACCCTCCAACATGGCAGGCTTAAAGCAAACTTCACAGTTATAATTCTGAATAAAAATGGACTTAACTCTCCTATAAAAAGACACAGATTAGCAGGGTGGATCAAAAAATAAACCCCTCCATCTGTTGTCATGAAGAAATGCACCTTACCTCTAAAGACAGAAATATCCTCAAGGTGAAAGGATGGAAAATGATTTTTCAAGCAAATGGAGATTTAAAAAAAACAAGCAGGTGTGGCTACATACTATCTGACAAAATATACTTTAAACCAAAATTAATTAAAAAGGATAATGAAGGATACTTCTTACTCATCAAGGGAGAGATCCAACAAGAGGATATCACTATCATAAATATGTATGCACCAAATACAAGTTCACCACATTTCATAAAGCAAAATTTACTCAAAAACAAAACAGAAATAGACTCCAATTCCATCATAGTAGGAGACATAATACACCATTATCATCTCTAGATACATCATCCAAACAGAAGGTCAGCATGGAAATAACCGAGCTTAACAACCCCATAGATCAACTAGACCGAAGAGACATACTCAAATATTCCATCCCAAGACCACAGAATATACATTCTTCTCAGAAGCCTATGGAACCTTCTCCCAAATAGACCACATATTAGGACATAAAATATGCCTTAACAATTTCAGGAATATTGATGTAGCACCCTGCATCATATCAGACCACAATGTGTTAAAGTTGGAAATTAACAATGAGAGGAGCAACAGAAATTATGCCAATTATTGGCGATGGAACAATATGCTATTAAACAGCAAATGGGTCATTCATGAAATCAAAAAGGAAATAGAAAATTTCCTAGAAGTAAATGATGATGAAAACACAACATATCAAAACCTATAGTATACAATGAAGGCAGTCCTAAGTGGAAAATTCATAGCACTAGCACAAAGACAGAGAGATCTCAAATTAATCACCTAACCACCCACCTAAAGGCCTTAGAAAAACTAGAACAATCCAACCCTAGGAGCTCAAGGCAAAAAGAAATAATTAAGATCAGAGATGAAATTAATGAAATGGAAATGAAGAAAGCAATTTGAAAACTAGATGATATGAGGAGCTGGTTCTTTGGACAAAAATAAGACTGATAAACCCTTGGCCAACCTAATTAAACAAACAAAAAGAAAGAAAAAATAATTGAAGAAAGAAAGAAAGAGAGAGAGAGAGAGAGAAAGAGAAGGCCCAAATCAACAAAACCAGAAATGAAAAGGGAGAGGTCACAACAGACACCAATGAAATTGGAGGAATCAAGTCATATTTCCTAAACTTCTACTCCACAAAATTGGAGAACCTGGAAGAGATGGATGAATTCCTGGATACCTACCATCTACCAAAGCTTAACCCAGATCAGACAAAGCTCCTAAATAAACCTATCACATCCACAACAATTAAAAACATAATCAAAAACCTTCCCAAAAGGAAAAGTCCAGGACCTGATAGATTCTCAGCCGAATTCTACCAAACCTTCATCATGGAACTGAAACCACTCTTTCTGAAGCTTTTTTTTTTTTTTTTGGTGTGTGTGTGTGTGTGTGTGTGTGTGTGTGTGTGTGTGTGTGTTATAGGAAAAGAGGGAAGGCTTCCAAACTCCTTCTATGAAGCTAACATCACCCTAGTCCCAAAACCAGACAAAGACACAAGAAAAGAAAACTATAGACCCATTTCCCTAATGAACTTAGATGCAAAAATCCTGAACAAAAATCCTCACAAACCAAATACAATAACACTTCAACAATATTATCTACCTAGACCAGGTAGGCTTCATCCCAGAGATGCAGGGATGATTCAAAGTATGAAAGTCAATTAATATAATCCACCACATTAATAGAATCAACCACATGGTCATCTCAATCAATACAGAGAAGGCCTTCAACAAAATTCAATACCACTTCATGATCAAAATGCTGGAGAGGCTAGGCATAGTAGGCTTATACCTCAACATAATAAAGGCAATATATAAAATTCCTAAAGCCCAAATCATACTCAACAAGTTCCCACTGGAATCAGGAACAAGACAGGGTGTCCACTCTCACCACTGCTCTTCAACATAGTGCTTGAAGTTCTAGCCCAAGCAATAAGACAGGAGAAAGGCATGAAAGGGACTCAAATTGGAAAGGAAGAATTAAGCTGTCCCTTTTTGCAAATGGTTTGATCCTATACATAACAGACCCAAAGAATAGTATCAGCAAACTCTGATGGTGATAAATTCCTTCAGCAAAGTGGCAGGATAAAAAACTAACAGACAACAATAAGTAGTAGCCTTCCTGTATGCAGATGACATACATAGAGAAAAAGAAATCAGAGAGACTGTCCCATTTTCAATAGCCTCAAAAAATAATCAAATACCTTAGGATAACACTAATGAAGGATGTGAAAGACTTGTATAATGAAAACATTAAATCACTCAAGAAGGAAATAGAGGAGAATGTGGAAAGATGGAAAGATGTTCCATGCTCCTAGATAGGTAGAATTAATATAGTAAAAATGACAATTCTTCCAAAAGCAATATATAGATTCAATGCCATGCCAATAAAATTCCCAGCTTTATTCTTTACAGACATATAAAAATAATCTCAAAAATTATTTGGAATAGCTTAAGGCCTGGGAGTGCTCAGCATCCTTAAGCATCAGGGAAATGAAAATCAAAACCACAATGAGATACCACCTTTCCCCAGTCAGAATGGCAATCATAAAGAAAACCAACAACAATCGTTGCTGGCGAGGATGTGGGGAAAAAGGAACCCTCATTCACTGCTGGTGGGATTGCAAACTTGTTCAACCGCTATGGAAAGCAATGTGGAGACTCCTGAGCACAATAGACATAGAACTACCAATGGACCTAGCTATCCCTCTACTAGGCATTTATCCACAAGATGTCACATCTCGACGCAGAAACATTTGTACAACTATATTTATAACAGCTCAATTCATAATAGCCAAAAATTGGAATCAACCCAAATGCCCAGCTATGGAGGAATGGACAGCGAAACTGTGGTATATTTACATGATGGAATTTTACTCAGCTGAAAGGAAAAATGAGATATCAAAATTTAGGAAAAAAAAATGGTCTGACTTTGAGCAGATCTTACTAAGCGAACACTCAAAAGAACAGAGAATTGAACGCCGCATATTCTCCCTCATATGCGGTCCTTAACCAGAATAACCATTTTCTTTATGCAGACTAGTAAAAAGAAGTGAGAGGTTATGAATGAGGGGTAAGGGATGGGGCGAGGGGAATGGCTTAAGCATGAGGCTGAACCAAATTAGGTTCAAAAACATAAAATCCTCACGAGCATATTGTAACCTAGTGAGCAAGTAGTGGGTGTCGACTGACAAGAGGGGCCATGAGTAGTAGGGGAGAGATTCTAACCCCATGAATAATTGATCAGTCTGACAACCCCTGGTCCCATCCACCGGTTCCTTCCCTCACTGAGCTGTTGACCAAAGTGACCCATGGGGTTCCAAAAACAAGACAGAATTCTGTCAAGCTCTTGAATGACCTCCCTAGGCCTGAGGCAAAACCCTGTTGCTGAAGAAACCACAGAATGCCATGGATCAGCATCGAGAGACCCTTCAAGGTCTGGAATGGTATCCAGCCCCCAGATGGTAGTTAATGCAATGCTACAAGGCACTGCACAAGCTGCCAGGGGAAGCTGATTAATGGCGCTGGAGTAAACAGAGATCACTGGCATGAAACACAGATTATGGCCATGAGCAGGCTGACCACACCTTCTACTGGGAGAGAACAGCGATCTAAGAAAGGAGCACTAGTGTAATGGAGGAGCCTGGGCCTGGGGGAGACAATCAACAGCTTTTAAAGGGGGAAGCCCATGACTGGAACTGGGGAATCAGTGCAATATGCACCGGATCCCTTACTCTTGGGCTCCCAAGAAAAGATGCACTATAGGACCGATTGACGGGGAGGCTACTAAAAATAGAATCTAGGTAATCCAGAATTGTGTATATTTGTTAACTTATACTGACCTCACACTCCGATGGAGATTGTGTTTGTATTTTTCAGGATGCAATGAGAGAGTTGTGGCCCATCTAACCCTACCAAAAGACTGTAGGTCGATAGCAGAGATTCTTGCAAGAGATGAGCCACCACAGTCATACCATGGAGGATCCATATGGAGCCCCACAGAGAATGACGGGATGAACAAGGGACCCACAGCCACAGCCATTCAATCAACACAGGATAAGCCAAGGGGAGAGAAACCAATAATTTTCAACACAAAGCCCCCTAAGTGCACAACATTAAAGCAGCCTCAATACTCACCCACCACGACTCAGGGAACTGAGCGGAAGAGGGGGCGGAAAGATTGTGAGAGCCATGGTGGGGGAGACTGTCCAGAGGCATGGCACCCTTCAGTATCAACACACTTGGGCCAGGAGAACCAGGCTGAGTACTAGGCTATCTATGGTCCCCTGCCACAAGGACTGATCCAGGCGACCCATGGAAGAGGATATCCAGCTGATTGGGGATGTGGAGGGGGGGCATTGGAGAATTGGGGATAACAACTCATTGTTTGCCCACTAAATAATGTAACTCATTATGGTCAATAAATAAATATATTAAAAAAAGAAAATGAATAAGTAAAATATTTTTTAAGTGGTGAGATAAACAAGAGACCTATCACCTCAGCAAGTCTAATAACCCATGAAAGGTCAGTGGAGACAGACACCAATGACACCCAACACAACCCAAAGCAGAAGTCCAGAGACACTTAAGATCTCAACAATAAAGCAGACTTAAAACTCACCCACCATGACTCAGGGAACTGAGCAGAAGAGGGGGCAGAAATAATGTAAGAGTGACAGTCGGGGAGAATATGCAGAAAAAAAGAAAGAAAGAAAGAAAAGAAAAGCCCTTGCCTACTGTAAGCAGAGCCTAATGGGCCATTCTGGAGGGAACTTGGAAGATAAAAGTACTTAGAGAAACAGACAGTGGGGGTCTGGTTCATAAGGTTTCAGAATGGAACAAGAACTCTATCAGGAACTCACTACAGGCAATTCATTTTATGTTCTGCCAAGGAAACTGGTTTCGTTCTACTCATGTCCTGAAAACTTGAGTGATGCTGAGCTCAAACATAATGGGCAAATTTTCCTGTGAGGGAAATCTCAAGACAGGATAGTATTCAGGCTGGGCTGAGGAAGCAGCTGTAATTGATACCATTGAACAGCAACTCCTGTACTATACTGGGACAACAGCGAAGGTGTTCTGAGGACAAACCCCACTGTGATGGTTAAGTCTTATTGTCAACTTGACCTGTTAGCCATCCACAGTAATCTTGAATGTTGTGTAGCAGATTTCCTCTGAATGGAAGAGAGAAAGGAGGCTCATGGGATTCAGGAAGTCATGTTAGCTAGAAACAAACATCCCTTCCTGGGAAGGCAGTGCAGGAAGGAAATTCCAGACTTGGGAAGTCAATGAGTCTGGGAAAGGTTTGTAAGACCCCACCCTAAGGCTATAGAAAGGGGAAGGAAATCTTTCCTCCTGCTGTTTGGCTGCTGATGCTTGTTGGGACTTGGACGTACATCCATCCTGCTCATCTATCCCTTCGTCAGCATTTGAACAAAGTTTCCTCAGCCTTCCAGTCTGGACTGAAGACCAGCAGCTCCCCAGCACTGCCATGAGCTAATCCAATAAATCCCCTTTACACTACAATTCATCTATTGGTTCTGTTTCTCTAGAGAACCCTGACGAATACACCCACCTATCAGGGACTCCATCATGTGAAAATCCAGATTAATTTAATGAAAAATAGCCTAAACTGAGGAGACTCAGACACAACCACTTAGGGTCAGCCTGGGATGCAGACAGACTACAGCTGCAGCCCAGGGGGCAGGCTTCATCCTAACCTGACAGCAGAATTTAAGAAGTAGTCTCATCTATATGGTAATGGCTTTGGATGCATAAAAGATACAAAATATTTAGGGGTCATGGAGACTCACTCCACAGTTCTAGAGAGCCACTAAGACTGCCAATATGTGACAGGGTCAGCGTCCCTGCAAGAAGGGCCTGAGAGGCCACTGCATGAAGCTATGAAGGTAGACCCTAAGTGGCAGTGGATACTTCAGGGTGCTGGGATACTGTAACCATAAAGCATTGGCTGAGGAAAGCTGCAAATTGAGAGTCTATGAGTGCTGCAGGCATCAGAGTGGGAGGTGGGGAGAGGTTGCTGCCAAGCTTTTCGGAACCCAGATGATTACATCATGAGTCCCAGGTGCCAGATATGGAGCTGTGAGATTTAGAGTTTGCACTTGCACTTAAATATTGATGGGACTGTTAAAGACTATAGAGACTTTGTTTGTTTCTTTGTTTGTTTAGAGGTAGGGTCTCACTCTAGCCCAGGTTGACATGGAATTCACTGTGTAGTCTCAGGGTGGCCTCAAACTCATGGTGATTCTCTTACCTCTGCCTGCTGAGTGCTGGGATTAAAGGTGTGCCACCACACCAGGCTACTATGGAGAAACTGGACTGAACTTTGTATTTTGAGCCTATGAGGGCAAGGGGTTCTGACTTAAAAGTGTTGAGTGTCAAGATGACAAGGGGTAGGATTGTGATGTTTAATCTCTAGTTGTCAATTTGACAAAATTTAGAATCACCATTGAATCCAATTTCTGGGAATGGATGTGAGAGTTTTTCGAAATGAGGGTCATTGAGTGTGAAGACCCACTCTAACTGTGGGTGACACAGTGCCATGTGCTGGGGTCCCAGAATGAATGAAAAGGAGAACAACAGCCAGCATTCACTGCTCTCTGCTTCCTGACTGCGTGTACAATGTAACCAGTTGCTCCATGCTCCTGCTGCCATGCCTTCCCTGCCAGGAAGGACCGTAACTTTGAACTGGAAACTAAAACAAACTCTTATTTACTTCCTTAAGTTGCTTCTGATCAGGTACTCAGTCACAGCAATGAGTAAAGTAACTGATTTTGCCATTTATTGGAAGCAATTACACCCCTCTGCAGCAGCCAGAGGCATAAGAAACAGGCGATTCCAATTAGAAAGCTAAAATTCTCCCTCAGACATGCCCTTGCAAGAGTGAGGTCTGGTGGGAACCACTCCTCAAAGGAGCCTGGGAAATGTAGTTTTACTCTGAGTGAATTATTTCCACAAAAGGAGATGTCTAAGGAATTAAAAACTAAGTGTGAAAAGATGAAACTTTAAAATTATTGAATAAATAATAGAAAACTTTTTACCACTTTAGGGTAAACAAGACACAAAATCTACAGCTACATGTGTGGCACATGAGTGTAATCCCAGCACTCAGGAGGCTGAAGAAGGAGGAGTGCCATGAATTCAAGGCCAGCTTGGGCAAATAAAGAATGTTAGGCCAGCCAGAGCTATATAGCAAGACCCTTTCTCAAAAAAAAAAAAAAGAAACAAACAAACAAACAAAGAGAAACAAGATACAAAGTTTATAATCCATATCATAAAAGATTTTTAAGTTAAAAAAGAAATTGGAAATCAAAATTTAAAATTCAATATGTTCTCATATTTTTGTCTTTTCACTGTAAAAAGCACTTACTGCTTCCTGTTGACATACCTGGATTGACAGCATCATGACTCTTGTGCTTTGGGCAGTTATTAAATAGTTCCTGAGATACCACGACAGTCAGTCGATTTGATAACAAAGATGGCTACTAAGTGCTGAGCTGGCAGGTAACGGATCCACTGGACAACAGGGGAGTCACATCCTGAGCAGAAAAGAGCAGGCATCTTGAGGTTTCATCACACTGATGCTCAGAATGCTGCACAATTTAAAACTAATGACTTGCTTATTTCTAGAATTTTCCATGTAATAGTTTCAGACCATGATCAACCTAGAGTAACTGAAATCTTGAAAAATTAAATACAGGGGGTACTATAGAATATTTATTTGTAATAAAAGGAATTGAACATCATAAAAACGTGATTTTATATCAGCATGGTCTATATATTGCCCATAGTTTACCATGTGCTTGACACCATATGGGGTTTTCACTCATTCCAGAAGTTTCCAGTGACTGTTTTTGCCAACTTCTTCAAAGGCTGCTTCTGGGGCTATCTTCCTAGGAAGGCTGGATCCTCTCATCTCAGGAAAGCAGAGCTGGGAAAGAAGTGTTCAGAGACCTTGGTTGGGAGGACACCTGTTTCACCCATCTCTCTCTGCTTCCTCTAGTGCCTTCCTCCCTGGAGAACACAATGCTAGGACACTCTGCGGCTTCCCTAAGCTCTTGTTATGTCCGCAGTGCATCTCTTGGATCCTCTTTGCCCAAATTCTCCAGTGTCACCAAGGTATTTAGTAGCCGAGTCCCTGGGATCCTTTGTGAGCATGCATGAGAGCTACTGAGCAGCAGATTTGAGCTCTCGTCCTGTGAGCTCCCAGTCCCAGGGATCGGCTCTGTACTGACCATCCCAAGCCAACGGCAGGTCTCTCCAGCCCCTGCATCCAGAGAAAAGGCTTTTGGCTGCAGCTGGGCACATTCACATCATCTCTGCCTTGGCAGCAACTTAGAGGCTCTGTACCCAGGACTGCAAGTTTTGTTTGCTTAAGGCTGGAGCCAGCCCTGCACAGTGATTAGGAAGCCCCACCCCAGCACCCCAGAATTTTTGCAGTTGTTCATTCTATTCAGGAGCCCTGCCAGACTAGGTCATGTCTTGCACCAGGACCTCAGATTCATCCTGCCAAGAGTTCCCCCACCTCCAGCCTGGTGCCTGGGTTAGAGGAGGAGCCAGGGAAATGATAGGGTGAAATAGGGAGGCCAGGCTGTGGTGGGGGCAGTGGATGCTGGACAGAGTGCCCCAGGCTCTGAGTCTCACTTATCGCCAGCTCTTGGTCCTGGCCTGACACACCCAAGGTGCTCCAGGATACACTTACTGATGGATGAGACACAGAAACAAGGCCCGAAGGGAAAGGACACTCCAGAGAGGACTCTTACTGGAGAGTCACAAGACTGGGAGAAGCTCTCCTCTCTAGCTCCTAAGACTACCCCTGCTCAGCAAGGTAAACGGAGAGAAGGATGCCTGTCCCTGGTAAGAGCCAGAGAGTGCAGTGAGGACTCCTGTAAGCATTCCTGCCTCTGTCCATCTCTGCTTTCCTTGGGGGCTCACTCAGGTGACCGTGGCCCATGCTCTCACTTCTCTCTCTAAAGCAGGGATGAGAGGAATGAGGACCTCTGGACTCTCCCATAGCTCAGCCTCCCCCTCCCCACCCTGCCTGTGGAGTCCATCTCTGGCAGACTTAATTAACTTCTTAGATACTCGATAGCCCTGGGTGATGGGAGCTATAAAATTGCAGAGTCTGATTAAAAATAATAATGAGAATGCCTAGTGCACATTATTAGCCTGTGTCTGAGCCCTTAACGAGGATTAATTAATGAATCATCCTCTTTGCAGCCAGGGGTGGGGTGGGCAGGGGTTATGGACACCCTTTTGAAAGAGGGATTGGCAAACGAGGCGCTGGTGCTGGAAGGAAAGCTTTGGCTGACATGATGGACTTTGGTGGCTGCTAGGTCACCCAAAGACAGCTTGGGGAGTGACCCTGTGACCAGCCACTCGCTGTGGGACTTGGGGAGATGGCTTCCAGCCCCTGGCTTCACTTTCTTTATTTGTAATATGCAGACATTTCCTTCATGTTGGGAATGACCCAGATGGCCCTCTATCTACTCCTAGTGCCCTCCTCCCTGGTGAACAGGGCCAGGGTCTTCCTCAGGAAAACGATAGCCAGCTCCTGCCCTGCAATGAGACTCGAATGTGAACTCGGCCACCTCATTTTAGTTCTTTTAAATAATGTGATCATTTTGTTTGTTATTTTTACACAATGTAAAATTTCCCATCTTAACCACTTTCAAGTACATGGTTCAGTAGCTTTAAGTACACCCTCATTGTGTGCAATCATCTCCACTCTCCATACACAGAAAGTCTCTGCTCGAGAAACTGCTTCCATTTCTCTCACCTTATAACCACTGGCCACCATCATTCTCCTTCCCGTGTCTCAGAACTTGACTAATATAAATACACGATATGAGTGGAACCACATGGCGCTCGTCCTTTTATGACAGGTTTGTCTCGCTTAGCATGATGTCAAGGTTCATCCACTTTGTGGTGACAGTGTTGTGACACTTTCCCACCTTCTAGAACTCAGCTAGGATGGGTGGGGGTGAGGGTGTGGGTGGGCCATGAGCTGCTTCTCTGATAAGGGTTGCCAGGCCTGTGCCAGAGGCTCTTGGAAGATCCAAGATAAAGCGGCAGAGCCTCGAGGCCTGTCACTTTTACTCACTGATAAGCACTGTAAATGCTACACATTAAAACAAACAGGAATGCATTTTGGCGCAGAATGCAAAATGCATATGAATCTTTCACTTAAAGATGGGACTTAGAAGAAATTCCGTCCTTCTGGCACACTTTTTCCAGGCTCAAACCCAGAAGGAATTTGATGGGAAGCTGAAAGAAGCCCAAGCCCATGACCCCCAGCCTGGCCTGGAATCTGTTCTGCTGTGGTCTGAGCTGTATGGGGGTTCTCTAGTGGCTTCTCTGAGCCTTTCTGTGACCAATCCAAGATGGACCTCCTCAAGCCAAGGGACTTGGGTATAGGGATGTCTGACTGGACTCATGTCTCATCTTACTTGGGCCCTCATGGTGGAAGCAAGAAGGAAGCAGAGGTGGTCAGGACCACCCTTGATGCCCTAACTCCCTGTGTCCCCAGGACTTTCCCCACTCTGGGGGGCTATAGGAGTTCAGGGTCACCTCCATTGCTGGCCTCTTGGGGAGCCAGGCTGGAACCTGCCACGGGGCATTCTCGGCAGCCTGCAATGCTCCACAATGATTTGGCCTGAGAGATGAGCACGGAAAAAAAAGATGCCCGTTTAATTTAATTTATTTCAATTATATTTTAATTTAAGCTATTCCACATTTGCTCTCCCAGCTATCTTTTCTCATTCCCAAGGTTGTTAAATTATTATAGCTCCTGAAAAAAATTAAGAACGAAAGATAGAAAATGATCAGAGAGCCTAGAAGATCCAGCCTCAATCTCAAACCCTACCCCCCCTTGGACTTTCAAAGCCAGACTGAAGGTGACCTGTGATGTCCCCAGAGCCCCTTTCACTCCTGCAGATGAAAGCAGTAATGCACTGTTTACTGAGCACCTGTAACATACCAGTACTTCTTACTGTCTTCCTTCTTCACCACCCCATTGGGGCAGCAGACCCACCTCCATCCTCCGGGGGAACACCCTGAAACTCTGAGGCCCCGTGGCCAATGAGGAGAAACCTTAGAAATAGGCCTGAAATTCTGTGCAGGATAGTGTGGAGGATGTGGCTGGCACTGGGCTCAGCTGACAGTGCCAAGGGCCATGAGCCCTGCCTAACCACCAGGCTCCTTTTCCCAGCCAGAGAGACTGCCCCACCTGGGGTTCTCTAGATCCTCTACCTGAGTCCCCTGAAAAAGTCACCGTAATTAGACAAGGACCGATGGATCCCTTGAATGTGCATATCACCTCTCTTACCAGATGGCTCTGTGTGTGCATGCGTGTGTGAGTGTGACTGTGTGTGTGTGTGTGTGTGTTTGAGATGCAGTTGCATGCAGCCTAGGCTGGCCTCAGAATCACTATGTAGGTAAGAATAGCCTTGAACTTCTGTTCCTCCTGCCTGCCTGTTCCTCCTATGCACCACATAGCTGGTTTCTGCAGTGCTGGGGATTGAATCCAGGGCTTTGTGCATGCTAGGCAAGCATTCTACTAATTGAGCTCTGTCCCCAGCCCAGACCGTGTTCAGGATTTGTCTTCTCTGAACTCTGGTTTCCAAATTGCAGAATGGGATAATAATCTTCTAAAATTGAAAGCATATAAAATAGTTTCATTATGAAAATTTCATACTGTATTAGCTGCTTTCCTCATTGTTATGGCAACATACTTCACAAAAGCAGCTTAAGGAAGGGTTTATTTTGGCTCCAGTGTGAGGGGACACGGTCGATCTTGGGGACAGGAGAGGCTTGGCAGCGGGTGCGTGAAGCAGTTGGTCACTTGGCATTCATAGTCAGGAAGGAGAAGACGAGCGCTGGTGCTCACTCACTTTCTCCTTTTCACTCAGTGTTGGACTCCATCCCACGGGACGATGCTGGTCACATCCAGGGTGGATCTTCCCTTCTTAGTTAAACCTGAGAAGCTTCTGGAAGCACCCTCATAGATACATTCAGAAGTGTGTTTCCATGGTGATCCTGACTCCAGTCCGGTTGCCAATGAACATTAACCATTATACACATGCATACACATTACTGTACCTTGCTCATGCTGACTCCTCATACCCTGCCCATCCGCTGTCCTCCTTACGTTCTTCCTTCTAAGTAGCCACCCACTTTTGCTTCCATGTCTTATATACGTATACGTATGTAAATGTGTGTATTATTAGGGGAGATGATAATCTTACTTGAAAGAATTTCATCGCTATTTTAGTTTTCTCTCATCACTGTGACCAAGTAGCCGACAGAGGCCATGTATGTAGGAGAGGTTTCTTTTGGCTCATGGTTTTAGGAGATACAGTTCATCAGGGCAGGGAAGGCATAGTGGTGGGTGACTCTGTGCCAGCTACTTTCTCCTGCAGATCAGGAGTAGACAGATCAAGGAGAAACAGAGAACCAGGGCCAGACTATAAACTTCAAGGTCAACCCACAATGACTCACTTCCTCCAGTGAGGCCCCACCTCCCAAAAGTTCAAAAACTTCCCAAAATAGCACCACAGGCCAGAAAGCAAGTGTTCAAATGTATGAACCTGTGTTGAACATTTCACACGGAAATCACAATGACAAGTACACTGGCTTCTAAAGCTTAAGCACAGAGATGTTATCCAAAGAGACCGAATTTAAAATGTGGGAGTGGTGAAGACACTGATCTTTTTGGATTGAAAGCAACTTGTTTGAAGGATAGAAACCTGGACTTGCATTTAGGGACCAAATTCCCCTTAGTTTTAAAGTAGAACCCCTGGGTAATTTAGGGTGAGATAGGAGCCTTTTTCTTCTTGGGGGTCCAAAGTAGACAAGTGCCTACTGACCCAAAGACCCAACCGAAATGTGGACATCCGGCTTCTACTGTTGGGTCCTCCTTGTGGGTATCTTTGGAAGAATTTGCTCTGACAGAGATAGAGAGATTGTTTTTTAAATCTAAACCACAGATGGCATCTTTTATTTTATCCAAAACCTTGGCAATGGATGCACTTTCTGATAGAACACCCTTCCCCATGCATCCCATCACAAGCCTGTTCCTGTATGTCACCCTCTCAGTGAGGGCCTTCCCTGACCATGCTATCTGAAACTGCAGCTCAAATACCCCTACAGGTTCTGACCCTTTCCCTGGCTTAATACTCACCCTGCTATGACACTTGGTAGCTTCTAATATAGGTTGAGTAGTCTTTATCCCAAAGCTTGGGATAGTAGTATGTTGTAGTTACTTTCTCCTTACTGGAACAAACACCTGACCGGAGGCAGCTTATGGAAGGAAAGGGTTTATTTCAGGTTTGTAGAATCCAGGGTGTTGCAGTCAGCTTCACATTGCTGTCACAAAGAACACGACCAAAAGCAGTTATAGGAGGAAAGGGTTTATTTTGGCTTGTAGACTAGAGGGGAAGCTCTATGATGACAGGGGGAACATGGCACAAGCAGAGGGGTGGACATCACCTCCTGGACAACATCAGGTGGACAATAGCAACAGGAGAGTGTGCCAAACACTGGAAAGGGGAAGCTGGACTATAACACTCATAAACCCACCCCAACAATAGACTGCCTCCAGGGGGCTCTAATCTTCAAATTTCTAGCAGCTGGGGACCTAGCATTCCAAATACACAAGTTTATGGTTGTCACCTGAGTGACATTCTGTCCCTGGCCCCCATAAACTGATAACCATTCATAATGTAAAATGCATTCAGTCCAACTTTAAAAGTTCCCATAGTTTTTATCAATCTCAATGATATTCAAACATCCCCATAGCCCAAGGTCTTTTAACTAAACTGTGATACAAAAAAAAAATACCTTAATGGCACAGAATAAATATTCATACTGCAAAAAATGGAATTGGGCATAGCAAAGAAAGACTGAACCAATACGAGATTTAAAACAGGGCAAACATCAAACTCTAACTCCAAGTCCAGCAACTCTAACCAGTGACAAGTCTCTAAATCTGGTCATTCTAACCAGTAATGAGTCTCTGGAATTCCAATTCCCTCCCTCCAGCTTGGCTGCTCACAGCTCCAGGTATACTCCATCTGTTGCCGGCAGCTCTCCTTGGCAACCATCCCATAGTCCTGGCATCTCACTGGGTTTCCATTGCAATCCATGGCTCATCCTCATAGTGTCATTGGTCCTCCACACAGATAATCCAACATGCCTGCTTTACACTGCCAATGGTCATTTCCAAAAAACAAAACCATGTTGCAAATTCAATAACCCTCTATTTCTTACATTTGTTATACTCCATAGTGGGCTACCAGTGTGTTAAACTAGAAGGGAAATAAATTCTACTTTGAAGAGCAGAACACTCCTTTAGCTTTCAGGCCCCTTACTTCAAAGAGTCTGAATTCTTCCTGCTGCCCTTATGCAGATCACCTGGCCCAATCTCAATGGTTGTCATCTCTCAAACAATTGTAGGTGACTGGGCAGCAGTTCCAGCCCCTTTCTTTCTGTGCCATCTCCATCTGCCCACACCAGTTCATTTCTGCACAAAGCAACTCTGCACAAGTTCTCAGGACAAAGGCAGGCAGAGTGCAGCAAGCCTCTCACACAAACTCCTTCTAGACCCATCCTGACAAAGTTCTTTCTCACCCACATAAGCCAAACCTCACAGTCCATAGCTGTTACTGCATTCAGATCTTTCACTCTGACCCGAATGGTCCATCAAGCTGTATTTACAACACTGCAAAGTGTCTCTTAGGCCAAGGTTTCAAATCCTTCCACATTCCTCCCATACTGACACAAAGAACCTGACCAAAAGCAGCTTGTAGGAGGAAAGGGTTTATTTTTGCTTACAGACTCTAGGGGAAGCTCCATCATGGCAGGGAAAACATGGCATGAACAGAGGCTGGACATTACCTCTGGACAACATCAGATGGACAGCAGCAACAGGAGAGTATGCCAAGCACTGGAAAAGAGAAGCTGCTTACCCATAAACCCACCCCAATAGTACAATATCTCCAGGAGGCTCCAGTTCCCAAATTTCCACCAGCTGGGGATCTAGCATTCAGAACACATAAGTTTATGGGGGGGGGGGCGCCTGAATCAAACCACTACATGGGGGAAGCATCATCGTGACAGAAGAAGCTGGCTCACTTCCCATAGATTCATCCTCAGCAGAGAGAGAAACCAACACCAGCAAACACCCACAGCCAGAGAACCAGGGCCAGACTACAAACTTAAATGTCAACCCACAATGACCCGCTTCCTCCAGTGAGGCCCCACCTCCCAAAAGTTCAAAAACTTCCCAAAATAGCTTGGAACACACCTTAGGACTGGACTACAAGATCTGGCCCCAGTGACACACCCTCAGCAGGCCACTGGAGATTTAAGTAGAAAGCTTAACCTTAATTAAAAATCCTCCCCCCATGAGAGATGCACTATGCGAGCGATTGATGGAAAGGCTACTAAAAGTAGAATCCAGCTAATTCAGAAATGTGTATCTCAGTTCACCTATACTGATCTCGCTCTCTGATGGAGATTCTGTTTGTATCTTTCAGAATGCAGGGAGAGAGCTGTGGCTCATCCAACCCTACCAACGAACCATAGGCCGATAGCTGACATCCTGACAAGAGATGAGCCACCCCAGACATACCGTGGAAGATCCATATGGAACCCCACAGAGAATGATGGGATGAACAAGTGACCCATAGTCACAGCCAATCAGTCAAAACAGGAAAAGCCAGTGAGACAGACACCAATGATTTTCGACACAACTTAAAGCAGTACAGAGACCCCAAAGTTCTCGACAATAAAACAGCCTTAATACTCACCCACCACGACTCAGGGAACTGAGTGGAAGAGGGGGCAGAAAGAGTGTGAGAGCCTTGGTGGGGGAGAATATCCAGAGACATGGCCCCCCTCAGTGACAACATATGAGGGCCGGTGGAACCGGACTGACTCCTAGGCTATCCATGGTCCCCTGCCCCAAGGACTGATCCAGACAGCCCACAGAGGAGGATATCCAGTTGAGTGGGGATGGGGAAGAGGGGCATTGGGCAACTAGGGATAACAACTCATTGTTTGCCCATTAAATAATGTGACTCTATGGACACAAAAAAAAATTCCTGAGGCTAATGAGGGACATACATTCACATTCAAACCACTACAAAGTGTTTCAGATTACAGAGGTTTTCAGAACTTGGAATGTTGCAAATACAAATGCATAATGAGAAATCATGGGTGTGGAACCCACATAAAACATAAAATGGATTTTTGCTTCATGTTTACTGTCACACATAGCCTTAAGGTATCAAGGCTTGTGGACATTGAGCCATCAGACTTGTGGCATTGTATTGATGCTCAAAAAATTTTGGATTCTTGAGCATTTCAGATTTTGGATTTTCAGATTAAGGATCTTCAACTTGCATTCTGTATTATGTGCTCAGGTGATGCCTTGTATGTACCTTTGCCTTAGTCATTTCAGGAAATTTTCCATAGACATTTATTTTTTACAGTTCTGAAGGCCTTGAGTCTGAGATCAGAGTCTTAGCATAGGTTCGGTGATGGCTGGCTTCTTTTATACCACCATGGTGGAGAGAAAGAGTCAGCTAGCTCTCTGGCCTCTTCTTAGAAAGGCACTGTGGTGGATTGAATCAGATGCCCCTTTAAACTTGTGTTTTGCAGGCAAGCACCTTAGGTGTGTTCCTAGGGGTGGGCTTTGGGATATTAGAGCCACATATCCCTGTCAGAACTGGACTCACTCTCCTGATGCTGTTGACCATCTGATGTTGGCAAGGAGGTGATGTCCACCACTACTGTACCATCTTTTCCTGTCATCATGAAGCTTCCCCTCAAGACTGTAAGCCAAATAAAAAGCTTTCCTCCTATTAGATGGTCAGATGCTTTATTCCAACAATAACAGGCATTAATCTTTTCTTAGGGCTCCATCATCATGACCTACTTACTTCCCATGGGCATCCTCCAAGTATCATGATATTGGAGATTATGAGTTTGGGGGGACACAAACATTGTCATAACCCTCCCCCAGTAGTCATGAGAGTCATGAAGGTGGTGAGTTTATCTGTTTTTCTGCCTGCTGAAGTAACCAGGCCTAGAATAATGTCTGATGCAGAGACTCGGTGTGTGTTGAAGGACTGAATGCAAGGGAAACATTTACATGTAGGAGATTGGAACAGAAAGGAATATGGTTGGGGGAGAAAGACAGGCTCTCTGTTTTCATTTCACTGGGAAGAAAAATCTAGATAGGAATGAGATGGAGGAACTTAATTGCCTAACACAGGCTTTGGAAAGACATAGCAAGCTCTTTCGGGAGTATTATTTAAAGGCATGGCTGGCCAGATATGGGAGTGGAGAGAGGTATTTGCTAAGCCAAATTTAGCTCTGCTTGTAATATTCTCAGGGTCTCAACAAGCAGGTCTCTGCTGTACAGAGGCCAGCTGTGCTAGCCTGGAAGAGAGCCCACTTGGAGCGGGTTAGGCTCTGTGAGCACTAACAATAGCCACTTCCAGGTTTCAGAGCAAGAGCCAAATTCAGGGAGGAGTGTTTCCTTCCTGGGGCTGGAGTAAGGGCTTCAGCCATGGTCATTAGCAGAGGTCTGTGTATGCAGAAGGCTTGCAGACCACCAGGAAAGGCAACAATGTCAGATGAATTCTAAGTCCAAACTGGATGTGGTGGCTTCAAACTGGAATCCCAGCACTTGGAAGGTTGAAGCAGCAAGATTTCTAAGTCCCAGGACAGGCTGGCTACAGTTGAGATGCTGACTCCAAAATCAGTCAATCAATAAATATTAAATTCTAATATAAGCCAATAGAAAGTACAGAGGCAACTAGCTGGTGAAATGAGATATAGATAAAGTATATAAAACATATATATGTTGAAAAGACTTTAAAATATGGAGCAATAAGAATATTACTGATGGCTGGAGAGATGGCTCAGCAGTTAAGGCACTTGCCTCCAGTGCCTAAGGCCCTGAGTTCAATTCCCCAGGACCCACATAAGCCAGCCCCACAAGGTGGTGACCCTGGTGATCTCTCTCTCTCTCTCTGGTTGAAAATGAATAAATGAAATATTAAAAAAAGAATATTACTGATATATAAAAAGAATGGGAAAACATCAAGGGATCAAATATCCAAGCTATACTAAACATACATGAGGCACCCAACTCAATGTTCGTGAGATCTTAAATCAGCCAGCCACTAGTGACACTCATTCTGTCCCCACGTGTCCTATGCCTAAGAAAACTAATCAGTTTTTTACTTAAGACATCCCAGATGTTCTTTTAAGTTTTACTGTGGAAAATGCCTTTTATAATTAAATAAAGCATCAAGTGGGATCTTTAAGAAAATGAGCAGTTGCTTATCAGGTCTGAAGGCCTCCCATGGAGCAGGCCGGGCTGGCCTCCAGGGACCCTCTGTCTACTGAGCTCCTTGTTCACCCTGAGCCCATTTCTTGGCTCAGTGACAAGGCTGATGCCCCAAAACATGTAACATGATCATCACGTCCTAGGATTGGAGACATATGTTCCCTTCTCTCCTGTGAAAACCCCACCTGTGTGCTAACTTCACCTTCCCTTTCCACCTGCTTCTTCCCATGTGTTTTTGGTTGAAATAATAAGCCATATGAGGTGAGAGGGTTTTTCTGTTTTCTTTGAACCTTCTGTCCTGTATGTGACCTCCAGGATGGCTGCTATGCAGAGGGTACAAGTGCATCAGGTTAATTTCCCCACATGACAATGTGACATGGAGCACACTTGAAATTTGTTTGACTTTTCCTGGGGAGTTCACCCCAAATAGGGCACCAATGACAGATGGAGGAAACAATTCCACTCAAACCTATTTCTCCAGGAATGCTCTAGGCCTTCGGTGCTGGGTTGGGACTGCTGAGGCATCCAGCCACAAAGCTGCTAGGTTCTCAGTCTCCAGTCTGCACAGCATTGTTGGATTGCCCACCCCATATCCTAGAAGCTACTCTAAGAATATAATACACATTCATTCCATTGGTTCCTATGGAGAACCCTGACAAAAACAAGGAGCCAATGAGTTTAACTGGGGCTACTTACAGGAGCATGAGTGAGGGGTCACCTACAGGAGCATCGTCACCTTATGGGGGGCTATACCACAGAAGAAAAGCCTCCCTCTCTCCCAGAATTCTCACCTGCTTGCATATCCTTGGGAGGGGACAGGGCCTTGTGAGCACTCCCCTCTTCCGCCAGGGAACGGTAGTGGGCCCAATCTTGTGAGGTCTCATTTTTGGTAGTCACGGCAGCTCTGGTTTCAAGACAACAGTGTTCCTCGTGGAATGCCTATGCTCATTTAGATATGAAAGCCTTCTGTGATGGTTATTTGTCAACTTGGCCAATGTAATAATCCATAATAATCTTGGGTGTGTCTCTGAGTTTGCCTGCAGGAAGGATTGACAAATTTCTTTTGGGATTTTGGAGAAGACTTGTGATGGTTAAGTTTGTCAATTTGAGCTAATCCCTAGTAATCCTGGGTGGGCCTTCCAGAAGGAGACTAACATAAAGAAGCTTAGGGGGAAGGAGACGCTCCTCCTTCCTCCTCCGGCTGCTGGTACTTGTGACTTGCACTCACATCCTGCTCTCCTACCCTTCCTGGACATTGGAACCCAGTTTCCTCGGCCTCACAGCATGGACTGTCAGCTGCCGCTCCCCAGGGAGCCATCAGGCCTTCTGGGCTGGATTGGGACTGCTGAGAACTCCAGCCACATGGACTGAACAGCTACTGGTTCCTTTGTTGTGGGCCTACAGACTGCTATTGTTGGACTGCCGTAAGCTACCCCAATAAATTCCCTTTTATTATACTCCATTCTATCAACTCTGTTTCCTCTAGAGAACCCTAATACACCTTCCTTAGCTTGTGGTGCAGTGATGGCTGTTGTCCTGACTCTTACAGTGCAACCTTGAATGACTCAAGGAAGTCAATGTGCCCTCTTCTGGATCCATGGTGGATCACCATGATTGATGAGACTGGAAGGGGAGCATTGGGAAAGGACAGTAAAAGTGATGCTATGTGACTTTGAAGGTGTTACAGCTTTTTAAAAAAAATGATTTATTTGCAAAGAGAGAGCGAGAAAAAGAAAGAGAGAGAGAGAAGAGGCACACCAGGGCCTCTTGCCACTGCAAATGAACTCCACATGCATGCATCTGGCTTTATGTGGGAACTGGGGCATCAAACCCCAGGCCATCAGGCTTTGCAAGCAAGCACCTTCAGCCATTGGGCCATCTCTCCAGTCCTCATTACAGCTTTTGCCTTGCTGGCTGGCACAAGCTCTCACTCTAGAAGGCTTCAGTTGCTCATCAACTGTTGGGCACCACTGCCCAAAATGACCCACATGAAGAGGTCATGTAGAAGGGCTCACAGCCTTAGCCAAGCTCACAGCCATAGCTAGCCACAAAGGACAGGTGGCTCCATCGCCAGCCCCTAGTTATCTCAGGACACATAATTCCACGTGTCATGTCTCCGGGGAGTGAGTGGTCTGTCTTTGGGCTGCTCCTCCACACAGGCTTCTGCTCTGCCAGCCCTGAACATCGGGTATGAGATGAGTGTTCACATCCTTTGCTCACCTTTCCAGAATCTCCACGGGGGAGGCAAGGCCAGGCAGGGGGCCCTGCAGAGTACTGAGCCCTGCTCTACCCATCCGGAAGGAACATTTTTTGCCCAGGTGGTTTATTTAAGTCTCCTTCAGAACCAGCCCACAAGGAAGCCAAAAGGATTCATGATAGGTAAGTGATAGTAAAAGTCCTAGGGGCTGGAGAGATGGCTCAGTGGTTAAAGGCACTTGCTGGCAATGTCTGACAGCTCGGGCTCGATTCCCCAGCACTCACATAAAGCCAGATGCACAGCATGGCTTGTGTGTCTGCTCTGGTGCATCCATACTCTCTCTCCTCTCTTTCAAATAAATAAATACATATATAAAAATAAATAATATATATATATATATTTTAAAACCCTCTACACCTCAGGCTTTGGCCAGCCAGCCTGCTGTACCCATGGGCCTCACTTCCTCAGGGTGAGAGCTTAGTAAGTCAAGCAAAGCCGAGGCTTCTAGGAGCACTGGGCTGCGTGGAGCCCATTTGCTGCTTCCTATCCATCTGCTTCTCTAGGGTCCTTCTTGTCTCTTCCCTTCAAGATCATTTTGGAAGGACCATTTTCTCTCACTCAGCTCCAGCCCCATTGTCCCCAGCCTCTCATTGCTCTCAGCTCCTCACGCATCTGTCTTTTCAGTCCATTTAGTCTGCCTCAAGGCACCTCCCTCTGTCCCTGTTCTCTGTCTTAGTCTTGTTCCTACGTTTGCCCCAGTTCACTCTGGAAGGGTCTACAAAGCTCTGCACAGAGAAAATGGTTCTTCGCAGGCCCTCAGCCTATCTCCAGCCTCTGGGTTATTAGAGTCTGGAGTCAAGGGCTGATTAGATCATCCCAGGATTTACCAAGAAAGCCCATCCAGGAGTAGAGGCAGCTCAGAGAGGTCTGCAAGCATGGCCTTAGAGTGTGACTTCTAGGTCCAAGTTAGACCTTGTCACTCATGGAGTACATGACTCAGCCTGTCTGTGCTTCAGTCTCCTTGCCTACAAATGGGGGAGGGGGTGTAAAGTTACCTGTCTCATGGGAGTGCATGGGAGTGAATGCAGCTTGCTGTTGCTATGGGTGCAGGCCTCCTGCTGCTAGGGGTGGGACTTCAGATGGGCTGGGTGTCTGCCTCCATCTGCAGCAGGCTGTGTGCATTGAATTCTTTCCAAAAGAGGAGGAAGGTTCCTGTTTCAACAGCTACCATGAACTCCCCTTCTCCCCACCCTCATCCTCCACTGTACTCCCTGGTCAAGTCTTTCCCTTTCCTGCTCTGTTCCCTGGGGAAGAAAGCAGAGTCACGAGCATAGACACAGATCTTCCAGAAGGAGAAGTGCCATGCAGTGAGAGGCGATAGTTTGCTCTGCGTCAGCTCAGGCTTCCATGTCCACCTACTCTTCCAGAACATCCTTCCAACCTTGGCTTCGTGCTTCCTCTGTTTCTGCAGCCACCGTGGGGACAGGAGTCCTGGGAGTGGGGAGCCCACCCACTCATACCAAATCACACAGTCTGGAAGCTACAAAGGTCTCCAGGGGCTCATTCTTCTCTGCTCCTCTATTTCTGACTTTGGGGCGCTAGGAGTCTTGGAAAGTGACAGCCTAAGAGGGGTTTCTGTTTGGGGAACGTATGTAGCCTCTGGTGGCACCGAGGTGGTCATGGCTTCCATACAGTGTGGTCATTTGGAGAGGAGCAGCAGGGAACCCAGGATGCCGCAGAGCCCTCATCCCCATTGAGTCAAGCTCTAGCCACCATTCTGGGCCCTCTCGATGTTCTCTAGAAGATTCTGCCACCTCTTCCTGATGGGATTCTGCTAAGCAACTTTGAGAGTCTCCTCTATACTCAACATTGTGATATTACTCAACATAGCTCAGCTATTTCCTGTGTCCTTCTAGCCACCCAGCAAAACCAATGTCACCCCCTCTCTGGATGCTCATAGTTCCTGAGATGTGGTTGAATTGCTATCTGCTGATGTCACCAATAAGATTACTACATTTAAAAAATTATTTTATTTATTTATGATTTGAGAGAGAGAAAGAGGCAGATAGAGAGGATGGGCGTGTCAGGGCCTCCAGCCACTGCAAATGAACTCCAGATGCATGTGCCACCTTATGCATCTGACTTGACATGGGTACTAGGGAATTGAACCTAGGTCCTTAGGTTTTGCAGGTAAGTGCCTTAACCGCTAAGCCATCTCTCCAGCCCAAGATTACTATGCTTATATTGTATTATATTTTGTGTGTGATATGCACGCTCACACGTGCAGGTGCATGTGCACATGGGTGGTACATATGTGTGTAGAAGTGAGTGATTGATGTCACATGCCTTCCTTGATCACTTTCTATTTTATTTTCTGAGCAGCAACTCTCACTTGAACCCAGAGTTCAATGACTCAACTTGTCTAGCTAGTTTGTCATGGAGAACCGCTATCTCTGCCTCTCATGCACTAGAATTACAGATGGGCCACCAGCTAGCATTTATGTGAGTGCTGGGGAACCAAACTCAGGTCTTCATGCTTGCATGGCAAGCACTTTTCCCACGGAGCCATCCACCCTAGCCCTAACGCTTCAAGACTCTTGTCCCTCTGTGAAGCTGGGGATCTTGGAAGTAGGTCTGCAGGCTTTACAAGGGCAGGGAAAATGAAGACACGGCCATCACTATTCTCCTAGCTCTTGATTTTGTCAGGCCTTTCCTGAGATGTGACTTTCTGTGGAAAACAGCTGGAGCCACACTTAGTTCTGGGGAAGACATGACACGAGTCATCACCAGACTCAGGAAGCTGGAGAGGAGAGTGGGAGTGAGCAGAGGAAGGTCGCTGTGAGCTCCCTCCCAGACACACACAGCGCACGTGCTGCAGAAGACTGGGCAAGGAACTCATGGCTGGACGGGGAGGAAGCAGCAGATGCCAGATAATCCTTCCTAATTATTCGTAATCACTGACTGCGAACACTGGCAGAGCCCTCACCATGTGCCAGGCACCAGGCTTGTCTCAGCATTCTCCCCTTGTTCCCATTCCAGCCCCATGAGACAGATACTTCTATCATCATCATCATTTTGAACTGGGGGTGTTACTCTGTTGGCTAGGCTGGCCTTTACCTCCTGGACTCAAGGGATCTTCCCATCTTAGGTTTCTGAATAACTAGGGATACCAGTGCACACCACCACACCCAGCTTCACCAGCCTTATTTCATACATGAGGTAATGAGTCACAGACAAGCTGAGTGACTCGCTCAGAGACACACTCAGCAGCAAGCGGTGCTCTCATCACCCCATTAAGTGCAACCCTACTCTGCACATCACCCGCCCCAGCCTTCATCTTGCTCTCTGCACCTGTGCCAGGGCTTTCTGCTGATGCTTCAAGCGTGGCCTCCTCATGCCCCAGGCTCCTTGGACCAAAGTGTGTCAGCCAGCCCTCAGTATAATCATATGGTGTGACAAACCACCTTGAAAAGCTGCAGCGGCTTGCAACAAAATGCATTGATATCAGGGGTCTGCAAGCCAACTGCAGTGGGGTGTCACTTGTCACACTTCTAAGATGTGCCAGGTGCTGACCTCAGGCAGACTTTCTGGATCAGCCACTAGCAGGAAAAATAGACAGGAAACTGACTAGTCAGAACTGCAGGCGCCAAGGATGGAGCTGTCCGAAGTGCTAGAGGAAGACAGAAGGGATGTAGCCATTTTCCCCAGAAAGAATTGGAGATAGGTTAACGAACAAGCTGAACTTTGAAAATTTGGGATTTCAAGAGACCACAAAGGTGGAGAAGCGTGTTCCAGGAAGTGGGAACAGGGAAGAGGTGAGGGCCATTTAAGGGGAGGCAGGTGGTTTAGTTTGCTAAGAAATAGGACAAATGAGCAGGAAGAGTGAGTTGGACATGGAGGGAAAGGTCAGCCCAGACAGACTGAGAAAGCCCTTGAGTTCTTTGAAGCTGCAGAATGGGCTGAAGGCTGGGAGATGGTTAAAAGATGGTTCTGGCAGTTACACAGATAAGAGATGTTGCAAACTCAGGTCCAGGTGCAGACTGTACACAAGGGAGCCCAAGATGGGAGGGGACAGAAGTCCTCTACACCATCTAAGAATTCATGCAGCATAGGTCCAAAATGCAATCTAAGGAATATTTCTGTGAGCCTGAAATTTAGTCTGATTCAATTTGAAAGAGGCATTATTGAAATTTTTTTAAAGATCAATAAAAGCATAATTGAGATAAATTCAAGTCCCAATCCTTAACCTCAAGTGGATACTTTGCAGAGCCTACTTATTAGTTAGCTTTTCATTACTGTAAGGAAATACACAAGGCCAGCTACTTTATAAAGATCATAGGTTTATTTTGGATCATGGCTCTTGAAGTACCAGGTCCAATAGCAGAGCACAGGCTATAGAAAGGGCCCCACTGAGCTGCGTCAAACCATGGTAGGGACATGTGTGTATCTCAGTCACTGGGACTCTACCTTAATGCCTTAACCTAACCTGATCATTTCCCAAAGCCTCACTTCTAAACACTGCAGTTGAACTATGCTTCCACTCTTTAATACCACTGACAGAAGACAGGAGAGTCAAGGAATTTTGCATGAGTCATGGGGGAGGGTGGACCACCTTTAGACCATCATACCTTACTTAGTGCCTTACTAAGATTCAATTTTTCTTTCTTCCCCCTTTCCTTCCTTCCGCTCTTCCTATCTTTGTGGTCTTTTTTGAGACAGAGTTTCATATATCCCAGGCTGGCCCTAAACTTGCTATGGAGCTGAAGATGACCTTGGCCTCCTGATCCTCCTGCCTCCGCCTGCCAAATTCTGAGATTACCTAGTTGCAGTTCATTCTCTCATAGTCACGTGTACAACATGCCGATGCTTCCAGAAGTTCTTTGGAAGAGCCAGAGGCTCATGCTGGGATCTGCTGTCTATGGGTCATGGTTCATGTTCAAGGATAATCAGTCAAGGAGGGGCATGCGAGTGTCCCAAGAGCTGATAGATGGGCCCCAGGGGTCCAGCTGCAACATAGGTGCTTTGTGTCTTTCTCCAGTGACAGTGGATACTCAGTGTTGACAGGAAGTAGCCTGGGGCTGTATGACCAAGCCAGGTCCCCCAGGAAGCCTCAGAGAGCTAGAGGGACCTAATATTCTCTTCCTACTCTCATCCTGCCTCCCGTGTCTCCTCTACTGAGGTTCTCCCAGCAGGTTAAAGGTGAGGCTGTGGAGCAGACAGACACCTGTCTGAACATGAAGTCTACTGTGAGAATGCCGAGAAAGATGTGGCCAGCTGTCAGGAAAGGAGAGCTTGGCTGTAGAGAGCTGGCTTATTTTTAGCCCTCTTATTGGCTGGGGCTCTACAGACCAGGACTCGGCTCTCGTCCCTCGCTGATGCTGTTATTTCTCCCTGCTAGGGCTGGGAATTAGTTTATGTTCAAGGCAGCCACCTCAGCAGCTGCCCTCTGCAGTGGCAGGCCCCAGGCAGGCAGGCTGCTGTGGGTCTATTATTTTTGATTGCCCATCTGATGGGGCATGAAATCACCTGGGGGGATGGGCTTGGCACTGCCCTCACTGTGACTTAAGAAGAGGCAGGTGGCAACTCCCTAGGATGCAGCCAAAGGCACATCATGGAGGTGATTTCTGCCTGGGGTCCTAGGCTCTCCAGTGCTTCATACTCCTCACACCCCTCGCTGTGGGGGTGCTAGGAGAGGCTGACACTAAAGAATCCAGAGAAAGCCCTTCAGCTGGGAGGAGAGCGCCTGGCTTCCAGCCCTGTGTTGGTCCTGCCTAGTGCAGATGTGAGCCCAGCCTTTCCTGCTCAAGAGTGCCAACATGGCATGGTACCTCAGCCTGTCTTTTCTGCAAAATCCTCAGGGTCGTGTCCTCATAGGAGAAAGCCATAAGGGACAATTTCTAGCTTCTAAGGGCTGCAGGTGGTCCTTGGCTTGTGGCAACATAACTCTAGTCCCTGACTCTTTGCTTGCAGGCTTTTTTTTCCAGAGCCTCCTCCCATGTGGCTTAAATTTCCAGCCCTCTTTCCTGTCCTCATCGTCTAGTCACTGGATTTAGGGCTCACCCTGAATCCAGGATGATCTCATCCCTAGTTCCTTCCTTAACTGCTTTGGTCTGAATGTTTATGCCTCTCTCTTCTCCACCACTCATGCTGAAATCTAATCCTTAATATGAAGGTGTTAGGCAGTGGAGCACTTGAGGGGTGATTAGGCATGAGGGAGAGCCCTTATGAACCCCGGAGAGGGCTGGGGAGATTGCTTTGTAAGTGCTTGTTACATTATAAGGAGCTGAGTTCAGATCCTGAGTCCCATATAAACATGCTGAGGGTGGGGGGAGTGTACCTGTCAGCCCAGCCCTGGGAATGCAGAGACAGGAGGCCCTGCCTGATAAACCAGTTGACTCGAGGATCAGTACAATATATATATATATATATATATATATATATATATATATATATATATATATCACCCTGTCTGTCACCCCGCCTGGACCAGGAGCAGAGGAGTGGCTGACGCCTCCTGACCTCAGCATTCCCTAGCAAACTCGGATGCTCACCTTTTGCAATCTTCTTCCACTTGGGGCCCTTTACATAGTGAGGGCCTTCAGTGGGGAGCCGGTCCTGTCCTGTCAGAAGCCTCTCCTCCCTGTCTTTCTCCCTTCAAGACCCAGCAGCTGGAGCTCATCCCTTCAGCTTGCTTTTCTCAGCTTTCCAGGTGACAGGAGCTAATCCGACAAACAAACACAAGCAAGCCCGCTTGGGAGTTGATGACGGAAACTGTTAAGACTGCTAACCACGCAAGGGGCTGCTGGGCACATATTTGCATTTTTTGAGCCAAACAGGCACCAATTTGATGAGCAGAATAGGTAGGAACTTCTCAAGACAGGTAGTGAGTCATATTTCTTGACTCTAGTCTCTTTATCAGAGCTCTGGGTCTCAGGCTATGTGTGCTGCTCCCACTCCCAAAACACACACACACACACACACACACACACACACACACACACACACACACACACACTACTGGGCCACCTCCAAACATAGTTGATTTCCCTAATCTCTGCCCACTCAGCTTTGCACATATTCCTTTATGAAGGGACTATATCACCTGTTTCCCAGAGGGGCCTGGTTTACTACAAGCAGGGCATGGAGAGAGATTGCTTTGTTCACTGCCTCTCCTGGTCATGCACATGGGCATGGTTGCCAGGATCTAATATTTAAAGGAATTCACAAAACTCTGAGCTAAAATGAAAGAAGTTGCAGTCCTGAGACAGCAGAGACCGGGCCCATCCTGTATTCCAGCATTGCTGCTCCTGACGTGGGATCCAAAGGAGCTGTCATGAGTGCATTCATAGGGGCTTCAGCTCCGACCCTTTGCATTTGAGGACAGCTACCATATTGTCTGAGAACTCTCAACGTCCCAGTCAGAACCACTACCTAAAAGACCCTGTTGTTGAAGACACCACACGAGTCGGTACCAGGACACTGAAAAACAGAGCTAGAACTGAGCTGAAGTCTCTTCTCTGCTGCATAGCTATCACAGTGCAGGACGGGCTCTGGAGATCGCTGGGGGAGAGAAATCAGCAGTGGTCCTAGCCAGCAGCAGTGGACACCGCCAACCGACCAGCTAGGCAAAATGTGCCACGGATGCCATAGTAGCATGACCTGCTCTCCAGGAGGGAATTCCTGCCTGGTACTGAAAACTTAGAAGCCTATGCTTGGGAAGGTCATAGGCCCTAGCAGGGAAGCTACTCATGTTGTTTGCTAAATGGATATGCTGTGCCCATCAAAATGACCTCTAAATACTTGTGCCCACAATTAGCGCTGCTCTCACTTTGGGCCAGAGGGGATTCTTTTTGCTGATGGAAATGATGACTGAGGAGTCTCACAACCATCAACACACTGAGAAGTGGCCGTTAAGTGCTCGGCGCTAAGTGAGACATCTCATGTCCTCCAAGGCTCCAAAAACATTGCTGAAGAGGTGACGGAAAGAATGTGGGAGTCAGAGAGTGGGAAGGAGTGTTTCAGAATGCTGTTTTCTGGACATGACTACCTAGCAGCTGTTGTTACCTGTACGATATTAGGACCATTAACATGTCTTCATGAATGATGGAGCAGAGAGAGAGAGAGACAGAGAGAAAGAGAGAGAGAAGAAAATAGAGGGGCAAGCTGGAAAGAAGAGGGGTTCAGTGGAAAGGGTTTGGGGAAGACGGTTTCAATCAGATGTCCCCTATAAACTCATGTTTTTTGAATTCATTTGGTCCCCAGCTGGTGGCAATTCAGAGAGTGGAGCCTTGCTGGAGGAGGTGTGTTTCTGGGGGTGGGCTTAGAGGTGTTACAGACAGCTTCCCCTTGCCAGACTGGGCTCACTCTCTTGCTGCTGTTTTTACGGCTGCGGCAGAGGTGATGTCCAGCCTCTGCTCATGCCATGCTTTCCCCTGCCACCATGAAGCTTCCCCTCAAGACTGTAAGCCAAAATTTAAAAAAAGAGAGAGAGAGAGCTCTCATTAACTACTTTTCATCAGGTGCTTTATCACAGCAATGAGAAGGTGACTACAATAGGGGGGTTATTGTGAAGATACATTACATATGTACATGGAAGAAAATTGTCAATTATAGTTAAAAAGAGGGTTGGGGAAATGGCTCAGTGGTTAAAGGAGCTTGCTTGCAAAGCCTGCCAACCAGGGTCTTCCCTGGGCCAGGGCAGACAGTGGTGAGCCTTTACTTCCCTCTGCCCTGTTCTGGACCCATAAATTGTCCCATCTTTGGAAGAGGCCAATGACAGGCACTGGAAGGTGTGGTTCAGGGAACCTGGGGGGTCCAAGATCTGACACTTTAATTGCATAATTATTTCCACAGAATCGTTGGTACTGGGGTGATGAGGCTTCTGCCTGCATAATGGTGAATTATATATTCCCAGATAAAAGCACCGATTGCCTATAAACTCTGATTTTGCCTGATGTAAAAGCCACTTTATTGCACATCCAGAAATTACTACCCATATAAAAGCACATTATTGTGATGTAAAAATAGATTTTTATATAATTTTTTCATGCCACCACCTTGTAATTCCTCATTTCCAAGCACCCTGAGATCGCACTGAGGTTTATTTTTCTCTTTTAATTGTTTGCCATGGCATACCAATTTATGGTGAGATATTCTGCCTGAGATCAGAGCAGGGCTGGTGCATAAATTTCAGCCATCATTTCATGACATGCAGGGTTATGGGGCCCAAGTTCCATGTGGTGAGCCACAGTCCAGGGTCAAGAGGGCTGCAGCTTCATGTTCACCTGAAGCTCTCTGAAGGGCAGGAATGTGTGTGGATGGGGGGGAGGGCTCCATCCCCTTGCACCTGCCCTTGTAGGGTGCAGTATAGTCACATCTCCCCAGCTGCTGCCCAGAACAGTCAAGGAAGACAAGGCTCTGGGCTGTGGTTACGAAGCCACACTGGCCTGGTCCATCTGATTAATGAAGCTGTCCCTCCTCCGGCCCATTACTGCAAGGGGGGTTCTTATCATCCATAAAGCTTTTTTTTTTTTTTGCCAGAAGTTAGGTCTTTTCCACACTGACTTCCTCCCAAGTGAAGGCTTAAGATAGGAGAAGCACCATGTATTTAGGGCTAGCCTGGGCTAGAGAATGAGTTCCAGGTCAGCCTGGGCTAGAGTGAGACACTGCTTAAAAAAAAATAAAAAGTACAAGCTCACATAAGCTCTGACTAGGGAGACAGAATGGCCTCTGCTGATGAAATCCCAGCCTGGGATTGGCTACCCAGTTTGGCTGCTGCCTTGCTGCACATAAAAAGCAAAGCAAGACTTGAGCTGGAGAGATGGCCCAGTGGTTAAAGGTGCTATGGTATCCTGGGTTCAATTCCCCAGTGCCCACATGAAGCTAGAGTGTGTGAACTTCACTTGTAGGGACAAGAGGCCCTGGCATGCCCATTCTCATTCCCTCATTCTCTCTCCTCTCTCTCTCTCTCTCTCTCTCTCTCTCTCTCTCTCTCTCTCTCTCTCTCTCTCTCATTCTCTCTCTCTCTCTCCTTCTCTCAAAACTATTTAAAAAGCAAGAGTCCTGATGCCCCTAGCCTTCCAGAGTTGGTCCTCACTTAAGAACAAGAGGGTTGCTTCCCTGCTTACAGGTTTGAAGACAGGAGCTGTGGTGCAGCAGGAGGCCAACCCAAGTGGCTTCCTCTACCCGGATGAACCCTTGGCTGCCATCCACCTCGGTCTTGGCCTGGATCTGGGGCATCCTCTCTAGCCTCTGACCCCCAGCGCCACACTGGATGGGCCTGGATTGCCTCTGCCAGCCAACCAAGTGACTACACAGCATCTTGGAGATGGACGGCTGGGCCAGGGCAGGAAGATGGGTGTTTGGGGTACCCTCCTTCACTTGGCAGCTCTGGGTATATGGGTGATGGATGAATGGATACATGATTTTAAAAAGTTTAGATCAGCGGATCTCAAACTTCAGGCTTCCCCAGACTCGCCTGCTAGGGCTCCATGGAGTTTTCCTTCAGTCGATCTGGAGTGGGATCTTAAAACCTGCATATTTAACAAGTTCCCAGTGGCGACCTGCTGACCTGGGGAGTTGCTGAAGAGGGTTGTGTGGAGTGTAGACCAGAGGACAGTTTGGACGGGCGAGGAGGAGAGCACAGGTAGACGTCCCCAGAGCCCTGGCAGAAAGGGAAGGGTGGGCATCTCTGCAGCTGGGATTGTAGGCGCTTAGACCACCCCAGGGACCGCTGGCTTCGGGGATGTGGAGCTCCGGAGCGGCGGAGCGGGGCCCTCGCGCCGGGAGGACTGACCGCCGGCGTGGCCACTCCGCGGGAGCGCGTCCCGGCAGTGCGCGCCGAGAGCCCGCGCCCCCGCGGCGGCGTCCCCACGCCCTCCTGCGACCTGGGCCAAGCCGCTCTGTTCTCTCTTTTTTCCTCTGTACAATGGGAGGTTGGTTGGGAGTGAAGGACGATGGCTTCTGGGTCTGGGGCGCTGCAGATTCACGTGACACCCCCCCCATCGCCATCGGGCCGCAGCGCGGGGCTCCGCTCAGCCCCACCTGGGTCCCCGGGGGCGCTGTGTCCCGGACATGGGCGTGATTGCCGGGGTTGGTCAAATTCCCTCTGCGACCTTGGACCAGGATTCCCTGGTCCTGGGATGCAGGCATGCGACGCGCTTGGCCCAGAGCCGGTTAAGGGGAAAGCTCCGTGGATACAGCCAGAGGGGTTCCTGGCGGCCTTAAATTTTGCCAGGCCTTGCCCAGCCTCTCTCAAAAGCACAGCAGACTTACAAGTTAAGTGCATTTTCCAAAAAGATTTAGGAAAGCATTGATCTGGAGCAGCACTCTGTTCCTAGACCACCCTGTTCAGATCAAGTCCTGCCTCGGCCCCATGGTGGGATCAGGAGGGATCATCTTACCGGAGGCACCTTGTGTCTTCTCTCAGGATTGGGCCCACGCGATACCCTGTGCCTAGGCCACTCTGCACACCGCTTATTCACTCATTCATTCACAATCCCTTACATTCCAGGGATAGGGGTACATAGGTCTAGGGCTCAAAGCATCACCTGGGAGTTTGCTAGAAACTGGTCTCCCAGAATCTGCATACAGGATCCCCTGGCAACGCATGAGCTGTTAGTGTGGGAAGCTGCTCCAGGGCCTGCCCCCAACGAGGAAATGGAAGGGCAGTCTTCATGAAATGCTCGCTGAATGAAGAACTCAGCTACCTTCATGTGAACATTCTGGGCCTTAACTTTTCTGGCTTTCTGGGGAATCCCTGTCCTTGCCCTTAAGGGTCTCGCCCCTCACCAAGAAAACATCTCTAGTGGGTTTACTGGTTTGATGACATCTGCTGACAGGGTAGAAGCCTTGATGGGTTGAGTATAGCATCGCATACTTACTATATGCTTACCTCATGTTTCCTGAACTGTGATGTCCTTTTATGCATGTGTGTTTGTGGAGGCCAAAGGTAGATAGATGCTAGGTGTCTTCCTGTCATGTCTCCTGTCACAGGGTCTCACACTAAACCTAGAGCTTATCAATTTGGCTAGACAAATGAGTCAACAAGATCCTCCTGTCTTCTCAGTGCTGGCATTTCAGGTGCTCACCACCACACCTGGAATTTTATGTGGGTGCTGGGAATCAGAACTCGGGTCCTCATGCTTGCATAAGCACTTTCCCCACTGAGCAGATCATCCCCCCCAACCCTGGGACACAACAGCAGAAGCCAACAGGGTGAGAGCTGGCTGGGCCGGGCACCGCTGCCTTGAGGTTTCCAGTCCTCTGTTCCGGAAGCCCATGCCTGCTGTCAGGATGCTGCGTTTTGACAGAATCCTGGAGCCTCTGACCATGAAAGCACAAAGACAAAGACAGCAAATATATGGGACCACATGACCATCCTGCTTTCCCATGCTCTAGACAGACATCAATAATTGATGACAGCTGACTTTCTGGCATGACCTTCGAGTTCTTTCTCTTACTACCCCAGGGAGCCGCTATCAATTGATCAGACATGGCACTATTTGTGATCTTTGCCTCAGGTCTTCTCCAGGGAGCTGCCCTCCACAGATCTGGCCAGATGAGACAAGGCAGCCAGGCTAGTGCCCAAGGACACCCATGGCTTTCCACTCCCAGCTGCACCTGGGGAAGTGCCCCTAACAACTCTCCCCAGATGTTCACAGCTGGGGTGGATGAAGTGAAATCTAACTTGTCTTTGCTCAGATAGGTCTCCCTAGAGGTTAAAATCATGTACGTGGTTCACCATGGGCCTTGCAGCTTCCCATGTTCTCATCCTATCTCCTTTTGTCTGCAATAACCCTCATCCAGGCACTGACATGTCTGTTACACTGCCAAACAGGAATACCCCCAACCATCATGCACGATGGTGTCTATCGGCCTGTCCCATTTTTTGCCTGGTGTCCTCAGCTTGTGCCTAGAGGTCCCTTATGCACAGCTTAGCCTTGGCCTTGCTCCCTGGCCCAAGATTCCTTGTCCTTTCACACCAGTGAGGCCTGTGTGCCTAATTGGTACAGAATTTCCATGCAGCTTTGAGGCAGGAGTGTGGCTCCATGCTCCTATATGCAAAATTCTAGGGACCTCTGATATGGGTTCCTGCTAGAGGAGGGAATGGGGGTGCTCTTTCCTAAGACCACCCCTATCCACTCCCCACCAATGCCCCCAGTAGGGCTTTCTTAAGAGTTGTGCCCCTGTGAGGATTCATTTTCTGCTGCAGATTATTGGGAATGCTAATCAGAATGGCACTTCAAGAGACAGCCAATCAGGGCCTGGTGTACATGCCTAGAATCCCAGCACTTGGGAGGTGGAGGCAGAAGGATTAGGAGTCCAAGGTCATCTCAGCTACATAGTGAGTTTGAGGCCAATGTGGGCTACATAAACCTTGTCTCAAAAAATAAAAATAAAAACCAGAGACAGCCGACCTTTAATTTACTTTTCCTTCTGTTTTTTAGATCCAGATTTTGGGTCCCAGGGAAGGTGTCCATAGTGGGTTCTGACTAGGTTGGTTTAGAACCCCTCCCACCTTAGAGTCTTGTGCATGTCCCCTCATTAGTTCATGTGTAAGAGATTAAGACTACTGGTCTCCACAACCAAACTTTGCTTGGCGTGTGTGGTGGTTTAAACTAGGTGTTCCTCATAAACCCATGTGTTCTGAATGCTAGGTCCCCAGTTGATGGCAGTTTGGGAATTGGAACCTTGTTGGAGGTGTGTTGTTGGCGGTGGACTTACGGTGTTATAGCCAGCTTCTCCTTGCCAGTGTTTGGCACACTCTCCTGCTGCTGTAGTCCAGCCTCTGCTCATGCCATCGTTTCCCTGCCATCGTGGAGTTTTCCCTTGCATCTGTAAGCCAAAATAAATTTTCTCCTACCACTACTTTTGGTCAGGTTCTTTGTACCAGCAATGTGCATCATGGGACAAATTGTAAGTATAGGGCAGTTAACTGCCCCAGAACTAGTCCCAGGCCATCCAGAGAGGGACTTAGTGGCTCAGCTGAATAAATGATTTCAGCTTCCAGTTCCTTCTCTCCCCACACCTTGGCTCCCCTCTGCTCTCACCTCCAGAGCTCCCTGGGGCAGAAGTCTGCTTTCATGAGTTTGGGTTTCATAACGCATCACTAGTTCCTTTCACCAGCTAGTTCAGGGCTGCCTCACACTGTTGCCCCTCCTCTACCCTTCCCCCAGGGGAAGAATGCCAGGAGCCAGTTACCTGAGTGCAAGCAGGAAGCCTGCAGCCTTCTTTCAGATGTACTGTGAACTCAGAATCCATGCTGGGTTCCATACAAATATCTCTCTGAGTTTGTTGGTCAAACTCAAGAGTTAAGAATTTCTTTTTGTTTAGTTTATAGATGAGGAAACAGACTCAGAGAGATTCATAGGCTGGCATAAAAGGGCCCTCAGCTGGCACCTGGCATGTCCAGCCTGCCTGCCATCAAAATGCATGGCTTCAAGCAGTATGGGGCACAGCTTCTTGAGATCGACCTCATTTGCAAGTTCTCCACCAGCGTGAACTCAGCCTGATCATGACTAGTCTGGCTGACATCTATGTCTCTGGTCACAGCTCAAGGCTCAGAAAGATATTCTTTGAAACCCAAACTCAGACCACTGTCAATAGGACAGGCTGGAGAGAAGGAAGCCCCAGAAGGGTCAAGCAGGGCTGGAAGGAGGGTAGGCCCTGCAACATGACATAAAACATAAAACACTCAACCACAGGGAAACTGAGCTTGTGAACACATGCCAAAGCCAAACACAAGCATCATGTAGAGTAGCTAGAACTCTGGCCTCTTCTCCTTCCACACAGCTGAAAACAGGACATGTTAAGTAAGGAAACAATACTGTCCCCGGACCACACTCATTTGACCCAGGAGAGTCCCAGTTAGGCGTCCGAGGGGAGGGGCTGGCCTCTCTGCTAGATCCTAGCAAGGCAGATACCTACCTCCTCACTGAATTGCATCAACAGCACTCTCTTCCCTGCATAGCGACTAGGCCTAGAACTCAAATAACGACTCCATGGAACTGGAATAATGAATCTGTGCTGCCAGGCTCTCATCTCCTGCTGGCCTTGTCCAGGATCCTGTGGTAGCTTGGTGAGGCTCTGAGAGTGCCACCCTATCCAGTCCCACATTTAGGAGCTCTGGCAAAGGTCCCTAGGACTGTGAGGTCTCCTTACTTTCCTAGAACTGTTTAAAGAAAAAAAAAAGTTTCTTAATCCCAGCACTGGGGAGGCAGAGGTAGGAGGATTGCTATGAGTTCAAGGCCAGCCTGGGACCACAGAGTGAGTTCCAGGTCAGCCTGGGCTGGAGTGAGACCCTACCTGGGGTGGAGGGTGGGATGACTAGCCTCAACAGCATCCTGGCATTGGTGATGGAGGTTGAAACTGTTCTTTCCTTTGCAGACGGAGTTACCAGGATGAGCATGTCTGCCTTATAGTTCCAGAAGTGTGTACTTTGTTAGAAACCCGCAAGACATGGACTTAATATCTGTGCACCCCAATGAGAGTTATACCCCAGCCTGAAAAGGGATCATGAAGTTGCAGGTCTTACTAGCTCTCTCCACCCCTGGGACTTTCTTCCCCAAAAGGTGAGGTTTTTGGTGATTAATGTCCAGAGTTGGTGAGGATGAGGTCCCTAGTTCCGCAGCCACACACTGCACTGGATCACAGGTAGCCTTCTTCAAGCTGGCCAGAGAGGGCTTTGTCAGACGTGTACTTCCTCAGGTATGCTGCTGAAGTCCCCTGGCTCTTGAAACCTTCCACAGCTCTTTGAAAGAAGTGCTCCTGAGATTTCCTGGACCATCACCACTACAGCCATCTCACAGGACATCTCCTTTCCTCTGAGCTCCCATACCATCATGTCAACATCCCCTATGGTCCTGCAACTTCCCTCTCCCCAACATCCTTCTTCATTTGACTCGAAAAGCCTTTACCCTGTCTGGAGATGTTGTGTAGATAGCTCTACATGTTCCAATGACACAAGGTGGTGACAGTCATGACCCAAAGACATTCTGATTTGGACATATATAAGCCATGAACTTTGATTTAGCACTTTATGACGATTATTAAATGGGATAAAAGTCCTGTGAGTTGTACTCAGTATTTTTAAGATTTCTCCAATTTCCCATGTCTGCAGTGCCCAGCTCTGTGTTGTTAGGAACAAGGCTGCGATGTGCCTAACTTGCAGGACTCTCGAGAGGGAACTGTTGGGTCATGGGGCATACGGTGCCAACTTGGGCTCGTGCCAGGCACTTGTGTATTAGATCAGGCTTTCTTCTCATCTATCTGCCTCCTTGGGAGGTTGTGAACCCCATGAAGCTGTGGATTATCACCTCCTCAACCCCTTAGAATAGCGCCTGCCTATGACTAGTAGCTCGGGAAATCATGCTCAAGGCATGGACAGACCCATTCCATCCTTGGAGAAAAACCCTCAAAAAACCCTGGCAGCAGAAACAGATGCAGAGGGCTCTGCACAAACACGGGGTGTTGTGAACATGCCATGGTTCAAAGCACTGCGCTTGCTCGAGGGCTCTGGGCCTGCAGTAGGAAGTCACCTCCTCTGAGTAAGGATAGGCACCCAGGCCTTTTTCAACTGAGCCAGCATGCCCCGCAGGTCCCTGAGGGTCAAGTCCACAGAGATGGACACCCATCAAGGTGAGCACCATAATATAGAGAAAAATCACAAGCCTGGCTCAGGAGACCTGCTTTCTATTCCTGGGTCTGCCATCCAAGCTGGGCGACCTTGGATAAGTCACTTTATCTCCTGTCTCATGTTGAAATGACAGTGATAGCTAAGTTTTGAACTTGAGAATTCATCAGAACCACCTAGGAAGCTTGTTAAAAGTCGATTCCCAGGACCCCACATAGCTTGGGGCAGGTGGTCCAGAATGGAATCAGAGTGAAACCTAGGCAGGTGCAATATTTATACAGTAATGAATACAACACTAAGCATCAGAAACACTTCCCTATGTTTACGAAAGTCAGTAGTGCTTCCCCCCCAACCCAGGCAACCGCTTTTAATCTTCTGGGGTTACCATCTTATTGCTGAACAATATGCTAGCTCTTGTTTCATCAACTTCAAACATTGCCCATTGTCTTCCTGCTATGACAGATGAGGACTTCACTACCTCACTCCGCCCCCACTCCCAATAGAGTTCTGGTACTATTTTTGGCTATATTTTAATGAGCACCTCAGGTGAGTCTGCCAGCTATGCTTTGAGACACACTTGCCCTGAGAGACTTCTTAGTAAACATTCCCCCAAAGCCCCTGCTCCACCCAGGGCCCCACTCGTGCTAGGTGAGCACTGTACTGCTGAGCCACACACCTTTGGTCAGCCTGTCTTCTAGACTTGCTTACCTCAGGAAGGCTGGGAGTGGGCATCCATGCTGCTCTGGGATTTTAGGGGATGGAACTATATTGTCTGGTCACCTGATAACCCTGTCATAGTGGTTACCCACCATCATCCTAACGATGAGCAGGTGTCTCCTTTAGAGACGGATGGAGCCACAGCTCTAGCTGATCACTGAGCTCGGGGTTGGGAATAAGCAGATGTGATATATTCAGAGTGGAACACATAGAAGCAAGAATGCACACAATGGCCCTCGGGTTGCTTCATGAATGACTTTCAGAAACACCGAGTGGAAGAAGTCAGCACATAGGAATACATGCTGTATGAGCCCACTTATGTAAACTTTGACCGACGGGCAAAACTGAAAAACAGAAGCACAAAATTCCACTAAGACAAAGTCAGGGAGGGTTCTCTGTGGGCGGTGGGGACTGGGGAGAAGCTGGTGATGGTGGGTATCTTTGTATGGAGGTGCTGTCAGTGGGTTTTGTTCATTTATTTGAGCTGTGCCCTTATATCTTGTGAACTTTCTGAATGTGTTTCTTACAATGTTATCTAAAGGAAAGGAGCAAGACCAAGTGGCTCTCCTCCCTCCTTCCTCCTTCCACAGAAGGAAGGCCAGAGCAGAGCTCTCACTGGATGGCCCAGCATGAGGAAGGAAAGCAGACAAACAGAGACGTGGCAGGAGCTGGAGGTCCAAGATGCTGCGGGTCTGATGATGCCTGATTTCAGCGTGGCACCCCGCAGAGTGAAGCAGCCTGCTGGGGTCAAGCAGTGGCTGGAAATGCGGCCCAAGCATATTCCCTGGGAAGGACGACAAGACACCAGGCGACCCAGACTCCTGTGCCATCTTCCCCACCTGCCAGCAGCCAAGCTGCTGGGGGAAGGGTAGTGTTTGGGCCCCCAGCCCGCCTCCCCAGGCTGCTGGCCAACCCAGTGTAAATATTATTGCACTCCCACGCATCTGAAGGACGTTAATTATTAAAACACATGCCACCCAGGGTAGTGCACTGTAATTAGGTTCAAATTAAATTAGCATCCTCTTGTAATTAGGACATCAATAACCACTCTTGAGGCGCCATCTCTAGCCCCTCCCTATAGCTTCCCAACATGGGCTAATGCAAGAAAAGGGGTCCATTGACTCTCTCCCCAGGATGTGGAAATAATCAAACCAATAAATAAAGTGAGGCAGCCATGTGAGCCCTTCGCACCACTGCCTGCCTTCCCTGCTGGTCCTGCATGAAAGCAGGGAGGAGGAGGAGGATGGTAGCTGGGGAGGAATCTCGAGCGGCAGTATCTTCCTGGGGGTCACTGCAAACCCCAGGCTCTGTTGCACTTGCTCACAGAGGCCCGGGAACTCCCAACATCCACCTAGAGACAAGCAAAGCTTTCCTACCATCTGTCAGCCCCAGCTCTCTCCTTTCCCTCTGGGAAGCCTCCCCAGCCACCCTGACCAGGGGCACAGCTAGACCCTTGAGGCTCTAGAAAGCACGCTCACTGCTGGGGTTGGCGTTTACCCACATGGCATGCCTTTTTGTCTAGCCCGCACACTCCTTGAAAGACTAGGGCTGTCTTAACCTCTGTCTGGCAGACATATGGAGGGAAGGAGGATTTGGGGACACAAGTAGAAAGCCTGGGGGGAAGGGGAGAGCAGAACCCATGGTTCCAAGCCCAAGGAGCAAGCTTTGTAACGTCAGAGGCTGGGGAACACTCTAGTATTGCCTGCAAGTGTCAGCATCGACGGAGATGGAAGGCCAGAACACACATACCATTGGAGTGCCTCACTCTGGTCCCAGGAGAAACCTCGAGAATTGAACAAACATGGCAGAGAGAGGCGCAGCAGGTACAGCTTTCCTGCCTGGTGTCTGCTCTGACCTTTGTCTAAACCAGCCTTGGAGGAGAAAGGAAATAAGAAGTGGGAAGGCTCAGGCATAATTTCAACTGGAAAACTAAGGAGGGTTTATCCTTGGGTACAGATGTAACCAAGGCAACTGCTACAACAGAGAGATGATTTCAGACCCTTTTCTAAAAGAGTGAGCTGGCATCTTGGCCGTCTGCTGAATGCACTCGTGAATGTGCCAGAGCCCTTCCTGCCTCTTGGCCTTCCTGGTAGCACCATAGAGGTAGAGAAATGAATGAGATGGATACTCTCTTTTCCATGGACCAAAACAAAGTGAAACAATGGTAAGAATGCATGCCTGCTGGGAACTGGACAACTTCTTGAGGAGCTGGGGGGGGGGGAAGAGTCACACGAGCCATCATCACACTCCTGCTGACTTGGTGGACAGCCCAAGGGCTACACAGTCATCGGGAATGCAGCTCACTGGACCGTACAGGGGCTGACTCAGGAGTACAAGCACTTGCTCTGAGCAGCCCGCAGGGGCCGCATACAATGCTCCAAGGCTCAGGAGAGGAAGAGATGCGTGAGCTGAGCTAATTTCATGTTTCTCCCTTGATCCTTGTTCTCACTCTCATCTCTCCTCCTGCACGGGCACCCTGCGATCAAGAAGGCACACTCCCCTTTTCCTAAGAGAGGTGTCCTGGGCTGAAGCCCACGCGAATCCTGGCCAGAACTGTTTAGGTAGGGCCTCTGCTCATCTTGGTCTTTTACTGATGCCCTCTCCAAGACCAAAGGACTAACCAGATGTGGCAGCTGGAAGCATCATCCTGGATGGGTCAGAATGCCAGGAATCCACACCACACTGCCAGATCTCGCCAAAGTACATGTCCAGGAGAGACAGGTCCACATGGACGATGGGGGTAAAGGGATCAGACACTGGCTGCCCAAAGTGGCTGCTTCCACTCCCTGCCACCCTAGCATTCTCAGCAGGTATAAGTAGCTCTGTGACAGCTTGACCTTGAGGACTTTGGGAGACCACTTGTCTGATGGAGCAGAGCTAGCTTCGGAGCACATAGACTTTTTTTTTTTTTAAACTAGGGGCTGGGATTCCTCTCAGAAGAGCCTATCATTTCAGCCCCACTCTCCAAGGCAGGACAAGGGGGGCTGTTCTTCTGTATGTGTATATGACTGGGGACTGGACCTAGAGCTTCATGCCTGCTAGGCAAGCATTCTACAACTAAGCTATATCCACCACCTCCTCTTATTTACTTTTTATTTTTGAGCCAGAGTGACCTTGGACTCATTCTGTTGCTCAGGCTTGCCTTGAGCTCATGATCCTTCTTCCTCAGTTTTCTAAGTAGCTCCCTACAGGCTTGGTTTGTTCTCAACCTACCACAAGTGAGCCACAGCAGAAATTGGGAAACTAACCACACTCCCTTTGGGGTCCTTGCTCTGGGCTCATGCTGTGGCACAATCACTAGGTGACAGCCTGGCACTTCTGTCTATGCAATTGTGAAGCTGAGGTCGTTGAGGACAGCAACATGCGATGAGTCTGAAGAGATGTCCAGCCTTCTGTACAACATCTATGGTCCCAAGAGGTGGCTGCCAGACCCGAGGAGTTGTCTGGAAAGCTATGAGCTGCCTTGCTACCCACAGCTGCTGTACTTTTAGGGACTGAAGCAGATCTCCTTCTGACTGGGGCCGCTGAGATGTGTGTCTCTTGCCTCCATTATGACAATAAGGGCTGCAGACAGCAGGTACTAGTTTATTGAATCTTAAAAGCTTTAAATACAGAACAGGCTGGTGAGGGATAGATGTGCACGCTGGCATTTGAGACTAGACGCATGAGAGAAATCACATAATCAACACTTGGACAAAGCTGGGAAAGAAGGGCAGTCAGGGGTAGAGGTGGGTACCAGTTGGCAGCTGGCCTCAGGTGTCACAAATACCCCTTCAATAGGACAAAGTCTTTCATAGTTCTTTCCTGATTTAAAGACAATTTTTTAAAAAAAAACACAACCCCCCAAATAAAAGTACAAAATCATCTGGGAGAGACTGTGGGGAGGCAGCGCCATCATTGATGGCCTACTCCCAGCAAGCCTTGGGCTCTCTGCCCCCAGTCCCGATGCTATACACAACAGGATGTTTCCACACACTGAAGCAAAGCTGGACCCATCTACACCCCCACACCGGGTCTGGAGTTGAAAACACCCTCCTGGCAGAGGAAGAAGGTCTGGCATGAGTGGTGCTGGGGGCTAGGCATGGTCCACCTTAGCGGCTGTAGCCAAACTCATCAGCATCATCAGCTCGGAAGTCTCCATAGCGCCACAGGTTCAGCTGTGAGAAGAAGCAGAACATGGCTCTTTAGGGACATGGGACTCACTGGCAGCCACAGGGCCAAGCCCTTCAACTTAGTACGTCCTGGGGACTGAGACCAGAACTTACCCTAGCGCTCTTGGCTGATTCCTGGGCATTCAGGTATTCTGTGATCTGAGGAGTACAAGAAGACAGGAAGTGATCAGGATAGAGACACTGTCCAGTGAGCCGCCAGAGTTAAGCTGGAGTGCGCAAGTCGGCTCCATAGCATTTCCCTGCTCAAAGCCCCTTAGCAGAGTCCAGTTCTCAGAGTGAACACCAATGTGTAAGTCACGCTGATCTCTAGGACTGACTTGCCTCTGCTGTTCCATGTATACTGAGCATTCATATTCACGTGGCTATCTATCCCACCCTCAAGTGCGATAAAGTATCACCTTTTTTAAAAACATCTTTTATTTTTTTTAATTTACTCATTTGTAAGCACAGACAGAGAGAGAAAGACAGCTGCTGCAAATCAACTCCAGGCACATGCACCCGGTGCATCTGGCTTTATGTGGGCACTGGGGAATTGAACCCAGTTTGTTGGGCTTTGCAGGCAAGCACCTTAACCACTGAGACAACTCTCCAGCCCAAGTATCACCTTTTTAAAAAAAATTATTTATTTACTTGCAAGGAGAGAGAGAGAGAGAGAGAATGGGCATGCCAGGGTCTCTAGTTGCTGCAAAAGAACTCCAGATTTGTAAATCACTTTGCATCTAGCTTTACATGGGTACTGGGGAATCAAACGCAGGTCCTTTGGCTTTGCAGGCAAGCACCTTAACCACTGAGCAATCTCTCCAGCCCAGTATCACTTTCTTAATGTGGTGCCCAATGGCCCCGTTTAAAACCTCATACTCCACTCCTAGTTTTCTATACTCTATTTTAGAAATTATTTATTTTTGTGTGCACGTGTGTGTGCGTGCGTGCGTGCGTGCGTGCGTGCGTGCGTGCGTGCGTGCGTGTGTGTGTGTGTGTGTGTGTAGAAGAGTGCCGGCCATCCATCCTGTCTCACTGATCCAGGTAGGCCTTCTGACCTGTTTGCTGAGAGAACTGATAAAGGAGGAAACTCACAGAGGATGTTTATCTCTGTAACTTAGAGGATGTTTATCTCTGTAACTTAAGCAAAAGGATCACCAACAGAGACAATACAGACAGTTGCATATGGGGACATTAAGATCTCCAATTCTCCAGGGAAACCAAGCTCTAGGAGCCCCCTGAGGAAACTGGAGTCTCCTTGAGGAGGACTGGGGTGAGTCATGCTTTTCTCCACATGGTAGAAATTTACACAGAAGCCCAAATGAACCATCCTGTGGTAGTTTGAATAATGTCCTCCAAAAGAATTAAGGATTTATTAAAATTATTAATTGTCTCCAGGCTTCTGGAGGCTTTGGCCTAGCCTCCTGGGGACTGATCCTTTCTAATTTGGATATAAAATACTAAGGATAGATATGCAAAAGAAGAGCCAGAACCCTGGTCTGGAGATCTGCATTTTGTGAATCACAGTGTGTTACAGTGTGCTTGCTTGGTGCTGGTGGTTGGTGGGCTTCTGCCTCTATCTCTGCTTGGATCTGTGAAAGGGGGCCAGCCTTTCCTTAACTTTTCCCCTGGATCTGTTCAATAAATATTTTCCTCCCCAAATCGTGCCTGGTTTGGAGATTCATCCCAGCGGTGTGTGCCTGACTATGACACCTCCCCAAGCATAGACAACTCCCTTGGTTCAGAAAACCACTGACCACCATGTGGGCCTGCGGCACAGGGACAAAGGCAAGAACAGCACTGGGAAGGGGAAAGTAGTGGTTCCAGTTAAAAGGGGTCGAATCTGGTATCTCTACCCCACCTTTCTCAGCCCTGTCTCGAGCATGGGGAGGAGCCTTCTAGTCAGCTTAGCCTTGAAACAGCAGTGCTCTCAACAGCCTGTTTTTCTGGAAATTTCAAAGATCTGCCTCCGTTGGGAAGTGGGCTAGCATGCAATGCAGCCTTATCTGATGCTTTGTGGGTGGATGTGGGGAAGGGCAACAACATAATGCTGAGTGGAGGGGCTGCCTAGCAACCGGAATCTAACCCTAATGATCAATAACTGAACTGAGCAAGGTGTGCCCAGGGATCCCCTCCCTGATTGTGGTCAGCCCCACAGTTGGGAAGCAGCAGGGAAGTTGGCACTCCTGCATCTCCCGAGGTTGACTTCCTGTCTCATCCAGTGGCCCTGTCCTAGACGTTCCAAGCCCCCTGACAGGGTCTCGTGACAGAGCTTTTGGAACCTTCAGGGCTGACTTTTGGATAGCTCTGGCTGTGAGTGGCCCTGGGCACTGGGGGGAAAAGAAAAGGCTAGAAGAGATGGTGAGGTGGGCTTTGACCCTCTCCAGTCCACCCCTGGCAAAGCTCCCTAGCCTGTCAGCTGGGGCACACACAAAGGGAAAGGAAACTTTCCGCTCTAGTTTGCAGCTGCATTCTCAGCCAAACCCGCAGCCAATTAATTTGGGCTTTAATTAGATTTTTTTAAACCCCAACAAAACCAAATCCATTATCTTTCCCCAGCAGGACCATGAGGCTGGTGGATTCCCTGCCTCCTCACTGGCTCTGGATGTAGTCCTAGGTGCCCTCATCAGTGATGCTGCTGATGGTGGAGGATATGCTAGGGGCCTGCTTCCATGATGGGGGGACCCTTGTTACATCACATACCACTTTCTGGAACTGTTTCTCCTTGCGCACCTCCACCATGACCAGTCCCTCCTTCACCAGGCCCAGTCCCACATCGCCTTTGGAATCAGCGAACTGCAGGGTGACATGAGGGCAGCTGGCGCTCAGGTGCTCCACATTGAGCAGGCACTGAGTATTCTGGATGTCCCGGACCACGCTGTCCACAGCATCTGTACGAGCGTCCTCCTGGGCAGAGATGTAGCCAGGTTAATGAAAGGGACAAAGGCCAAACAACAATTACATGGGCCCCAGGCAAATCCCTGGACCTCCTGTCTAGTGCTGCCAGTAGGTCCTGAAACTGACTCTCCTTCAGGTCCCAATGGGGTGCAAACAGACCCTGGACACGAAGGGCCTCCTTTCTCCCACCCCAGCCACCCGCACATGCAGCATTATCCTCTCCACCACTCAAGCTCTCACTCATTTGCCCTGTGTCTCTGAGAAAAAGTGGTCTTTTCTGTCCCAAACTGACTTCTATTTGTTGCACTGGCTCCTCTCAACTCCCACCTTCCACAGCCTTGCTCTAGCATGGTGACCCTAGCATACTGTTTCTGTCTCTATTGGCATTCTGTACTCTCATTACATGCACTTCCCTCCATCCTCCCAGATTCTCCCAGCGCCCCCCCCAACCTGAGACCTGTGATACCTGCTCTCAGTGCGTTCTGTGGTCTGTCTTCCCATTGGCACACTTTGAGAAAATGTTGGAAAAGGCAATGGTGCCTATCCCTACTGTTTCAATGCTTTTAGTACCTTCTGTGGTGGCAGCAATCGGCTCTACTACTCCTATACTCTCTCATTGAGCACTTTCTCAAAGCCAAAGCCTCAGCCTGCTTGCTGGAGCTTCCTGGAGAGTGGACACTTCAGACCACCTCTTCCTACCAGCAAACTGTGGGCCACTCTGGGCATAGGTCCTGCCACCCTCCACTTGCACCTTCTGTCTCTGGAATCCTTGATTCTATAACATTTTAAGTACGGTCATAGTTTCAATCCTCAAGACCACTATCTTGGGTCTAAGTCTCTCCTACAGTGAATAATAGCCTTCTGGAGGTCCCACAAGTCCAAACCGGTCCTCTTTTCTCTTGGCCAACAGAACACACCCATGTGTAGGCAACGCAGTACCATCTTGGATTCTTCTCCCTTACCATACCCCATGTGTCTCTGAGGTCTGTCCTTTCTTCCCATTACTCATCCCCTCCCTCTGACCCAGATGGTCTTGGTGTGGCTGTTGAAATCATCTCCCTTTATCTACAAAGCTATAAGAAACAGATCTGGCCATGACATATATCCTTTGGCTCAACAAACTGCCACTTTATCCTGTCTACAGTAGACAGAATAAACTCTTCCCAGGACAGACAAGAGCACAATATCTGGGCCCTAATTCCCTTTCCCGTCTTATTTCCTGCCACTGCCTGCAACCACCTAGGATCCAGCTGTGATGGCCAAGTCTATCCCAGCATATCCAACTCACCAGCTGGCCTGCTTCTCAAGAACTAACTGAAATGCTCTCTTGCCATTTCATCTGTGTACCTTCCCTCCATTCCCATGGGCTAGGCTTGTCACTCCTGTCTTGAGTACTACCACTAATAAATCACACTGGTCCCATCTTCTCCTGCCTGTGAGGGCCACAGTAGTGCCTGTGTCAATGGCCAGTCCCCTTTATTGAAAGGAAGATGTCTGGACTTACATCTTGGGGCACCTGGATGAAGGCGAAGGCATACTCTGTGGCTTGAGCTGGCAGCACACGGGTGCTGAAGGCAGGTGGCAGAGTCCCCAGGCGGGTGGATGGCAGAATCTCTCTCTGTAGAGGAAGCACCAGGCCAACAGCATTACACACTTGATGTCCCCTTCTTCCAAGGACAACCCATTGTGCCAGGCTGCTGGGAGCACCAATGCTAGGCTTCCTCTGATTACCCCATGACTCAATTCCACTTTGCCATGTGCACAAGCTTCCCCAGCTGGTGAAGCCTGGGGATTACATGTCTCACTCATGCCAGCTATTGGTGAGCTGTGACTCATGCTTGGCCTGGTGCTGGAATACCTGGTGGTTCCCATTAAGATAATAACAGAGATGCCTGCTTTACAAATTGTTCTTCCTTCCTGCCAATGCCCTTCCTTTGCCACATGGGTTCTCTGATGTCTACCCACTGGGCAGAGTGCTCACAACAAGAAGGGTCCTGGTGGTGCTGGGCTACCTATGGTTTGGCCCAGACAGGTAGGCTCACTCCAGCCTTGCAAGACCTCTTCTATTGTGTGTTCCTAGGTAATAAGTTAGGTGCATGGCCCAGTTCTGAACTGTCTTTAAAAGATCCTCAGCCTTAGTTCTTGAGGAGGGATAGGAGGATGGCAGATGGTCACAGCCATACATCAAGAGTGCCACATTCCTTAACTAGAACCTTTCTCCCACTTGCTGCATTACCCACACTGAATCTCCTGGGGATTGCCAATAGGCTCCCAGACCCAGAGAGTCTGTGCTCCCAAAGGTCCCATTCACTGGGTCACCAGGGATGGCCCTTCCCCTTCTAGCTGGGTCTAGAGGTGTGCTGGGGATGTGATGAAGGAAAAACACCTAGTTAACATGATCACCAGGAGCTACGTGGTGTGAAAGCATTTCATGGACCACAGAGGCCCTGGACCCATTCTTTAGAGGCACTGGCAGAGGAGGAAGAGTGACTGGCAGGTCACTCATTCCTAGGACGTAGGCATGGGACTTAATCAGTTTGTGTAGGCCTCTGGACACAGAACCTGCTCTTACTTGTTGATCAAGAGGCCTGGCCTGCTTGGGGTAGGGTTTTACTCTAGCCCAGGCTGACCTGGAACCCATTTTATAGTCCAGATTGGCCTCAAACTCTTGGCAATCCTTCTACCCCAGCCTCCCAAGTGATAGGATTAAAGGTGTGAGCCACCTTGCTCAGCTCTGTACTGTTAGATGAATAGCAGAAGTCTTCAAGATACTTGAGTGTCAGTAAGCTCAGCAGGCCTTTTGAGTGATTAGATGGACTTGACTGAGGGGGTTACTGCGCCTGACAGCTTCTACCTTGTCTACTCCTCCACCCAGGTCCCCAGCACTCACATTGCCGTAGTCGATGTAGAAGACATGAACTTTGGCAGGAGACTCGACTTTCTCTACTCGGGCACGGTACCTGCAATGGCATCACAGGTATAGCTTACAGGACAGCCCTGTGGAACCTTGTCACCTGGAATGGATGTTACCAGGGAACACAGCATTTCTGCCCAGGATCTATGAGTGTCACAGAGGGCTGTTCTCAGGCTCTACTGAGGCCCAGCCTCAAAGCACTGTGGACACCATCACTGGAGTCAGAGTGGAGCTTGGAGCAGAGGAGGGAGAGGGGAGCATGTGGAGCAGATTAATGTGTCCTTAGGGCATAAAGCAACAAGACTAATGACTAGATTGATGTCTGCTGTTTAAACCCAGCACACTAAACAGCAGCTGTAATTAGCCAGCAGATCTGTCTGGGAGGCCGCAGCAGGGAACACATCCAAGTCACTTTGTCACCCCGGGAAGGCCATGGGCCCTACCCTTGGAAGATCATACATAAGTGACTTTCTAGTGGTCTGCGAGTGCTGCCACTTGTGTCTCAGACAGCACAGGTGCAGGGTTGAGTGGCTGGTCTGGGCACACTTGTGAACAAGCCTCTGATTTAATCCTATGACATCATTCTTCGTTTGCGGGGCAACGGCTTGTTTAAGGAGTCCCAGCCAGCAAGCCAGTGTCCCCACCTGAGCTCCCAGGAGAAAGGAAGGAGCACCATCTCAATCTTCTAACCTCTGTAGGCCCCAACAGAGCTGGGTAAAGAAGGATATGCTGGGAAGCTGGCAGAGGCTCCAGTAACCCAACAGCAAGCAGACGCTTGAGCGAAGCCTGTAATTCAGCTGTGGCTTGCAGGCCTTGCTCCAGGACAGCCGTTCTCCCTTTGCTTAAGCTCCTGTGCCCTGGGTGCAGGTGGCTTACCATTCTCCATCTACAAATTTGGCAATGCAGAACTCTCCCCGGCGAGGGGCGTAGGAGCCCTCTACAGGCGGGTGGCTGGAGATGTCATTGCGCATGTTCTCCATCAGCTTCTCCAGCTGGGTGCCTGTGGGAGGAGGGTGGTGATACCTGGGTGGGCCTGTGGACTGAGCACGCTGTGAAATTCCAGAGGGCACCACAGCCCTGGCTGCCCCAGCCCATGCAGGACAGTTCTTTGTGGTCCCTGTATGAGATTTCATGCAGGTCATGTCTAAAAGTACAACTGGTGACCTGCTGGCACTTGGGGACAAGCAGGTGCACACAGCTTTCTGGTTTACCCCTAGGGTTGTAGGAGCCCTGGTGAATGTGCCTGCCCTTTACTTTTTATTTTCACTTTCTTCACTACTAGGGCCTGTGCAAGCTAGTCAATAGATCTTCCATTGAGGTACATCCCCAGCTCTTGTGGAAGAAGTGGGAGGGTGAGTGAGTGGACACAAGCAACTTCCTCCAGGATGAGAGCTGCCTGCTTGGATCCCATTCTTATCAGAGGCAGCTCCTGGCCTTCACCACAGGAGCCACTCTGACTACTGCCTCCGGAAGGCAAAATGAAGAAGAATGGGAAGGCAGAGGCAGGAGGCAATGTAGCAAGTTTAAGGCCAGTCTATCTCAAAAAGAAACAAACAACAAAAATTTCCACTGCTGCTAGGCTGTGCGTTCCCTCAGGCTTGCCTTTTTCTAATCTTTCTGGCCCAGGTGAATAGTCCCTGCTGCTTCTCAGCAGATTTTTGGCTAGTTTTAACAGCACTTGAGTTCTCAGTTTCCCTCTCTAATGCCTTTACACAGGGCCCTCCCTGCCCCCACTTGTCTGGCATCAATCAGTCCTCCATAGCCCCTCTTTCTAAGGCCCTTCTGGCCCTAATTTTAACTCAGTCTCAAACTCTCTTTGTCATCTTTCTTTTATTAGGTAAGGACAGGCAGAAGACGTGTGGTCTAAGTGCGGGGCTCTTTCCCTTCAGGGCTGAGGCCACTCTGCAACAGGTGTGGAACATATGTTGACTGTTGTTACACTTACCACCTCCGGCCCAACAAGTTCCTTGTCTGTGTTTATGTTTCTGCCATTACACCATGAGCTCCTTCAGGGCACAGACCATAGCTCACTTGTTTGTTTACTCGTACAGGCCTGGTAGAATCCCCAGTGCATGCAGGGTGCTTAATAATTCAACTGTGCTGAGAATGATCTCTGCATATGCACACACGTCCACTCTCGGGCTGCTGCATGGCCGCAGTCCCAGCATTCGTAGGAACTGGCTTCAGAACAGGGACTCTTAGGTTGTGGCAGCCTTCCCTACCCAGAGTGCTCCTCGCCCAGGTGTCACATTCCAGGGACTGAAAAGCCTCTACATTGATGGGGTTTCCCCTAGCTTGATCTTTTAGTTTACTGTATTTCTTGGTTCCCAGGCAACAGAAGCAGGCTTAAGCCTCCTGACAGCAACACACACCTCTGGAGGTCCTCTACTTGGGTCTAGTTGGTCATTTTCAGTCAATGTTTTTGCCAGACCCTTCCCTGAGGATGGCTTTAATTAAAAGAGGGAGAGTCAGAGTGAGAGACAGTGCCCCAAGAGGAGACAGAGGGTTCAGAGAGGAAAGCTGTGGATCATGGGTTAATTTCTGTGGATTTTTAAAAAAATATTTATTCATTTTCAAGCAGATAGATACAGAGAGAGAGAGAGAGAGAGAGAGAGAGAGAGAGAGAGAGAGAGAGAGAGAGTGCATGCACCAGGGCCACCACCTTATGGGTCTGGCTTATGTGGATACTGGGAAACTGAACCCAGGGCCTTAGGCACTGGAGGCGAGTGCCTTAACTGCTGAGCCATCTCTCCAGCCTCAATTTCTGTGGATTTTATGGAGCTATGGAGGGTAGAAGAGTCCTCAAGCTAGAAACTCCAGGTAGTATGTCATAAAGTGCCTTGCCCTTCTCTTCCAACATTCTAGGAACGCATGATTTTCTCTAGTTTTGGTTATTATTTTCTGCCTTGGATACCATTCTTTTCAACTATCCTGGCTTCCTAAGAGTAGCTAGAGATATCCCAACATTGGGAGACAGAGGTAGGAGAATTGCTGTGAGTTTGAGGCCAGCCTGAGACTACATAGTGAGTTCCAGGTCAGCCTGGGCTAGAGTGAGACCCTACCTTGGGAAAACCAAAGAGTAGCTAGAGATAGATAGGCAGTGTTTCCTATGACAGAAGAGGAAATCTTGTCCCTTGGAGACATTGTGACATGTGGAGCCTGTAGGAAGTCCTTGTACCCTGGGAGGGATCTGCTTAGAGCCTCCCTCTCCCATTAGCCAGGCTCTGCTCACATACAGCTCTTGTTCCTACTCAGACCCCTGAGGGAAAATTTCTCCCATCATACAACCTGCACCTGGAGGTTGGTCACTTCCTAGGTCCATTTCCAATTAATGGACCAGCTGGCCAACCAGGACTGCAGTTGACCTCAGGAAAAGTGAATCCCCAAGGTTCATCAGCTCATCTCCAGACTCCTCAGCATTTCCCCTTTTCTCTTGGTGAAATGACAGTGCCACAGAAACAGCTGCCTGGGAAATATCATTAGAGGGGAAGTGGCTGAGACAAGGCTGCTGACAATCTGGAGTGGGCCTGGGGATGACGAGGAAAGAGCCAGGCAAAGCCTTCTCCTTCCATTTCTGGGGCTGACCACTCAAGGTGCCAATGACATCTGCAGACTCCTCTGATAGGATTCAGCCTCTTGGACCCAGCCGTGGCTCTAAGAGCTTTCCCCTCTGGTCCCAATAAAACTGCATCCCTGGGCTGGAGAGATGGCTCAGTGGTTAAGGCATCTGCCTCTAGTGCCTAAGGCCCCTGGTTCAATTCCCCAGTACCCACATATGCCAGACCCACAAGGTGGCCCTGGTGTTCTCTCTCTCTCTCTCTCTCTCTCTCTCTCTCTCTCTCTCTCTCTCTCTCTCTCTCTCTCTGTATCTGCTTGAAAATGAATAAATAAAATATTTTAAAAAATAAAAATAAAAAACTGCATCCCTCCCCAGGGAAGTATGAAGAGAGAGGTTGGGATGGGAGAGCTGGGCTAGCTGCTGCCAGAATAATCTCTATTACTTTCCGCCCTTGAGAAGCCTGAGGTCCCTGCCTCGGGAACACTGGCCACAGAGCACAGCCCAGGGGACGGCTTCCCCTAGAGCCTGCCTGTTGCCACAGAAACTGGCCCTTACTAACCTTTGGAGAAGGAGAAATCACAGCAGACTGGCTTAGGCTCCTACCCCTTCAGCCTTCCTTGGGAAGCTGAGAGCAAGACAGGCTGAGCCAGGGCTTCCTGACCACACACAAAAGATCTGCTCCTTGCTTCCCGACAGACTCTCAGGGTGATGAATCCTCATGTCCAGCAAAGCCAGGGGTGTCTGGGAGCAAAAGCATTACCTAAGAGTCTCAGAGCACCACCTACATGAATTTGTTATCTCACTTGTCCTCAGAAGACCTGCTCAGCCTCACCACACGCCTATGTCCACTCTAGATCTTGCTTATGGATTCCTGAGGTGACCCTCAGGCCCAATGAACTGGAGAAAAGAGGTGGTCGCAATGGAGGCTTCTGGGGTTGTCATTCCGAGGTGGATGGACCATGCTAAGTGCTGGGAGTTACTCACCAGTCTCTACATCCTGCACATAGAAGTGTAGATCGTCAGTGATCTCGGTCACAAACACGGGCTTGTAGCTGGCAGACCGTTCCTTCTCCTCCAGCACAGGCATCACCTCCTCGACAGGCTGCTCTTCATAATGGGCCCACACCTGCATGTGCGGCAGTGAGGGGGGTAGACAAGAAGCGCATCAGTGCGGGGACCAGCTAAAGGTTTGGGTGAAGATGGGGATCAGAGCAGGGACAACTCTGAGTGTGAGAAGTAGGTCTCTGATCCAGTGGGTCTCAAGATCCTGGAAGGCATCATAAGTAGCTGGAAGCTTCTTTAAAATGCACGCTCCTAGGTCCCACTTCAGGCCCACAAAATTAGAATCTGTCCAAAAGGTTCAGGAGAGAGTTAAACAGGAACCAAACCTAGTTCCAGGTGATCTCCATGCATCCAGACTGAAGATCCTGTCAATAAACCGTCCTTCCCACCTTCTCCAGGCCCCTTCTTTGTACCAGGGCCAAAGGCACTCCAAGCCACAGCTGGGCACTGGGGCCTGTCACTGTACACAAATGTGTGTTCTCAGCAGCTCTCGTCTGTGCCATGCTCCCCACCTCCAGCAGGTTGCTCTGACCTCAGCTCAGAGGCAGGGCCGCCCCTCTCCATCCTTCCTTCCCTCCCTTCCTTCCCAAGTCCTGCACTGTCAGGGCTGCAGTGGCTCAGAAGCTGATTCGACGTGACAGAGCGTCAAGTCCAATCCTGCGGCCAGGAGATTATCCAAGTAGTGAGGCCTGTCAGAGCAGGGGAGGGAGGTGGCTTTCCAGCTGAGCAGCAGGAGGAGGGTGGGGACAGTGTGGAGACTGAACTAAACGTGGGGTCCTGAAGACATGCACAGAGGAACAGTGGTGGTCAAAGTATGAGCCAAAACTTAGGTGTTCACTAGTCCCAGGCACTGCTGTAAATAGTCTTCAAATATCAATTTGTTTAAGTGAATGGAGCAACTGAGTTACATAGGCTTATAGAAAGAAGTGGGACTTTGACACTGACTGTCCTGGCAAGAAAATGTAGCACCGGGCAGTGTGGAGGCTTAGGAGGCGTAGCCTTTGCCCCAGTACCTTTTATCTTGTGTTTGACTTTGACAAAGCACACACCTTCCCTGGCTCTACTACCTTTCCCTGTAACAATACCACACAGTTGCTGGAGACGCCTTACATCTTATGAGCAGATTCCTGGGGAGCCCCAGGAATGAGCTGAATGTCAGGCACGGAATCTCCTTGGGTCACCCCCAGAGCCCACACTTCTACCTTTAATTTGGCATCAGTATGTGTCCTTCCATTAGAGAAGGGGGCAAGCTATGAGGAGTTTCCAAGTCCAGGAGAGAATGCTGGGAATAGCTGAGACCCATCTAGTACTGAGCTTTCTGCCAAGTTTCATAGAGCAGTGCCTTCTAAGGTGACACAGGACTCTGCTCTGTGACTGGGCACTAATGTAAACAGCTCCTGACCTTTAACCTCTCATGCTCCAGGTGCCCCACCACCTGTCTCCATCACTACTACCTCTGCCCTCATCATCAGCACACAGAGGAACCACGGCACACACCTCTACTTCCAATAGCCAGCCCTGGCTGGCCAGAGGAGAAGAGGCACAGCCACAGATGTTTTCAACCAAGGCCTTGATCTTGATGAGTCTGGGGCTTTCTTCCTAGGCCTCCCTGGTTAGAAGTTCTCCAGCTAAGTGTCTACTCAGCCAGACATTTTTATTGACTGGGCTCCCAAGTCCTCTGGGACCCTGGGAAGTCTGCAGATCAATGGAACTTGCACTGCATCTAAAAGGAGCCTGTCATCACCACCTTAAATGGGCTGGAGCTGAGCCTTATGCCAAGCAGTCACCCTGCTGTCCCAGCAGCCTTCCCCTTCCTGCCAGCCCCCATCTCTCATCACTCCTAGGGTTTCAGCTAGCTCATTGAAGTAGCCTTCCCTTTCCTGATCCTGCCCACTCTTCCAAGGGTGGAGCTGGCATGGGGCTAGGGTGGCAGAGGTCTTCAAACCTATAGCAGGGAAGCCAAGCTAAATAAAAGCCAAACAATGGCCAATCTAGCTGTGGTGGTTTGAATAAAATGTCCCCCATGAACTCATGTGTTTTGAATACTTAGTTCCCAGCTGGTGGAAAGTTGTGGAGCCCTTGGGAGGTGGAGCCTTGCTGGAGCAGGTATGTCACTTGGGTAGGCCTTGAGATGTTATAGCCCAAGCCCCTCTTGCCAGTGTTAGCTGACTCTTGCTGCTCCCTCCCTGCTGTTGATATGTGATGACACAAGCCAGCTTCCTGTGTCCCCTTAAAACTGTAAACCAAAGTAAACCCTTTCCTTTCATCAGCTGCTTCTGGGTAGGTGTTTTGTCCCAGCAACAAGGTAACTACTACACCAGCCCTGTTCAGGGTTTGCTGGGCATGAATGAGTATATGTGTGTACTAGTCTCAGCATCTGTCATCTGTGCTCTCTTCTTGGTCCTCAGGGACACAAGGAAGCATTAAACCCAGTTGCAAGGAGGCTAAGCCATTGGTCAGATTCCTCCGTCTTCTGCAAGTCTCCTTGGCTTCTTCGTTGAGAAGACAGAGCCAAGGAAGCAGCTTTGAGACTCCAGCATCATCAGGCAGCTCCCCCAGAAAGATAACACTCACTAGCACTCACTAATATGTGTGTACACACATGTGTGTGCACTCACACTTCCCAAAGACGTCTGCTCATATCTGGTCTCATGCAATTTCTCTAAGTTACCTTTCCTGGGTTAGTATGTATATATAAACATTCACATGCCCAGATGCAAACATGATCCTTTATCCCCTACCTGATCTCAACAGATAAGGTAGCCCTCACAAGTGGGCATGGTTAGGCATGCCTGAGATACTTACTGTCCCCAGTTGGCTTCCAAATTCTCTCACCTGAGTGCCACTAACTCTGAGAGCTGCTACAAGTCTCTACAGACAATGCTATTCCCAGGAACCAGCCCCACCAGAAGGCAGAAAGCCAGCTTGGTTCCTTAGGATTCTAGAGTAGACAAGGAATTTCAGGAAAGGGACTCTGGGAAGGCCAGCCCAGCATTGAGAGTCATGTGTTGCATTTTAATTGGACCAGAATAAAAACTGTGCAGATCACATACGTAATTAATCACTGGTAATTACTCCAAGTAGCACCAGCAAAATGACAACTTGGGCTCTTTCAGACAAATCTACCATGTAGTAAACAAGAGGACACAGTGCCACACCTGGCTCCCACGCAGACTATCCAGGAAGCACCCTAGGCACAGGTGCCTTTGGCTCAGGGCTCTGGTCGCTAATGCTGCCACATTCTTGTGTCTTTCCCGGGAAGGTCCAACACTGTAACAGGAGGCACTGGCCCCACCAGGCATCCATTTCCCTACTGTGGGTAGAAAACACAGTGGTAGTAGTCCCAAGTTTAGCTGTCAGAAATGAGAATTCCAAGAGGAAGCAAATGACTCCTTTCCTGTAGGAGCTGAGGTTAACTGTTTCCCTTATCATCTGGGGAAGACAAGGTTTAGAGTGAGCAGGAACTGGAGACTTCCTCCCATGTTCCTCAAGACCCTGAACAGTCCTTTTAGCCTGTTGTGGCTTTCTGAGTCTGTCCACCTGCATTCTCCTACTAAAGGGTTGGGTCACCTGTCCTAATTTCCAAGGGATGGAATTAAAGACAGAGATATGAGAGGTCAATCCCTAGGCCCAGCCTCAGAAGGAAGAGAAGGGGCCCTGAGAGAAAAGGCAGCTGCTCTGGCCAGAGGTGACTTTGGGGACACAAAGACCTCCACTTCTTTTGGCAGGTATGTAAGCTTTGGCTCTGGGAAGGGAGTTTCAAGCCAGACGGCTGCCCCATGGGGAAGGAAACGTTTATTCCTGGAACCAATTTATGATTCAGCATGGCTGTCCTGTGGAATACTTCTCAAACTCGGAGATCTGACAAGTTGGTGGCTGGCTGATTTATCCCCATTTTTTGGGACCAGGCTGTAAGTCAATGGAGACAGGCTAGTAAGGGAGGTGGTGAGCCCCGCTCCCATTCCCAAACAACAGAGTTCCTTAACCATCAATTTGTTTCCCAAAGCTGCTTTGGACCCACCTCCTTGTCTCTCCAATGCAGTGCCTGCAGAGACTGATGGGCTGTAAATCTGCTATCCTAACAGCCTGATTCATCTCCCGAGGCTGCCTCCCTGCAGGGTGATGGGAAGGAAACACAAAGGTGGGCTACCCACTTCCTTGGTGTGCATTGGTAGGGAAGGGTCAGGGACAGGAATAGGCCTGTCCCAGGTTCCTCCCCTCCAGGGACTCCCTGTGTATTTCACTTACTGCTCCAAGGTCACCTTTCTGCTTTTGGTCCATATGAGCAGGCTTGGGGAACCACTGAGAATCTTCCAGACCAGTAGCCCAGGCCCACCTCAGGTTTGTGGCAGCCTTATGGTCAAGGATTCCTAAACTGACACTTTGCCCTTGGCACTTGGTGTGTGTGGGATAGTGACAGAGCCCATTTGGGCCTCTCCTCTGGAGGCAGGCACGTATGGAAGTGTGTGTGTGGAGGAGGGGAGGTTGAGAATATGTGTGTGCGAGGAAGTGAATGCCGTATTCCCACACTCATACCTTCTCTTTCTTCTGTTTGGCGGCCTCCTCGGCAGACAGAAGGGGTTTGTAGTAGGCGCTGCGCTCTGCAGTGAAGTGGACCTTGGAGAGCGCATGTTCCACCAGCAAGACAGACAAGTTAGCGCCATCCATGTGCAGCCAGCCAATGAAGTTGCCAGCTTTATCCATGCTCTCCACCTCCACCTCCACCTGGGGACAAAGAGACAGGGGGTCAGACTGAGGGCACAGTCCTGTATGTGTAGGGGTTGACAGTAGCACAGAAAGCAGGCCAAGGGCTCCTGGGCCTCAGACAGTCACGCCTACATTCATTCTACGCAGCAGCGGAATCAACTGAAACCAGGAGAGCTGAAGCTGGAGTAGCTGTGCAGACACCTCTTCCTTTTGGCAGGGAGCCACTGGGGTACACTTTACTTGCCTTGGTTGAGCTGTGTGTGTGCATGTGCCTGTGTGCATGCAGGGGTGAAGTAAGAAGCAGACTGAGCAGGGTGCATATCACCCTCTTCAGTATCCACCCCAGCTCTGTATTGAGGCTGGCTCAGGGAGCAGGACAATCCCTGGGGAGAAAGAGGCTGCATTCTTTCAGGAAGAGCTGAAAGGACTGTTTAATGAAGGTAATTAAAGAAGCTTCTAAAAAGTCAGAAGAGAAAAGAGAAAACAGGAGAGGCAGGAATTGCCTTGGGGCAGTTGGGGGACAACCCCAGTAGAAGACCACTCTCTAAAAAGGAGCAACTGGAGGTTAAGGTCACTGCCATAATCCTAGAATCCTCAGAAATCCCCATAGAGCCCAAAGGGTCCCAGACCCCTTGCATGGAGGTATCTATTTCCAGGACCCCAGAGCTGGCACCAACTCTGCTCTTCCAAGAAGCTGGCCTCAGGGTTTGTATCCTTCGTGGTAGCTGATCTTCCCCTACCTCAGAAGGCAATGGCCCATGATAAATTCCTTCCTTGATTCTCTCTTGACCTCATTCTTCCCTTACTAAAGAGGCCTATAAAAACCTTTGCTGCTAAATGTGAAAACTTGTATTAATTTAAACATCTTCAAGCTCGATTAAGCAATAAAATGAATGTCTAAATACCTGGGAATTCTCAAAGCCTGAGCTGGAGCCAGTGGCAGAGGGCTAGAAAGGATGAGGGTAGAGTTGCGGTATATGTCAAGTGACATTCCTCCCCAGGAGACAGGTGATGCTGAGCAGAGAGAAGGTAATGGGGAGCTAAAAATGGGCAGGCAGGACCCTGACTCCATCCCATCTATTCACCACCTTCTTGCTCCCTTAGGGCCACTCAGTTCTTCAAGTGGAAATACCAGCTCAACAATGCTGAATGACATACTAGTCTACTAGAGCCTGAAAACAGACTCGGTCTGATTGTTTGAATATGTAGGGAAAATCTAGGCATGAAGAATGAAAGTGGAATTTGTTGGGGCAGAATCAACAGAATTCAGACTGCCTGGTTGTCTCTCTATATTGCCTCCAGCAGACTAGACCTACTGTTTCAGGAGCTATTCTTCTGCTGGCCACCCTCTTACCCTCTTCCGGCTTTCCACTGGGGTAATGCTGGCCCCTTCAACCATCCTGATCTGGAACCTTGTCCCCATAAACTTATGTGTGCTGAATGCTTGATCTCCAGCTGATGGCAATTTTGGAATTGGTACCTTGTTGGAAATGTGTTGTTGGGGGTGGGCTTATGGGTGTTACAGCCAGCTTCCCCTTGCCAGTGGTTGGCACACTCTCCTGCTGCTGTTGGCCAGGAGGTGATGTCCAGCCTCTGCTCATGCATGCCATAGTTTTCCCTGCCATCATGGAGTCTCCCCTCGAGTCTGTAAGCCAAAATAAACCCTTTCCTCTCACAAGCTACTTTTGGTTGGGTTCTTAGTGACAGCAACGAGAAGCTGACTGCAGCAGCAGCCAAGCTTATGTGTAAAGGGAAGAGGCAGCAGCTAGTGCCTGTGGGTGCTGAAACAGGTTTCTCCTTTCTCCGAGTCTAGTAATTAGCTTGTTGGAGGACCTGTGCATGTGCATGTGTAAAGGGAAGGGCATGGCACGTGGTGCTCAGAATTCCATGCTTCTGCTCCTGCAGTGAGGAGTGCTGGGTCTGGGAAAGAGGCTGTCAGGCCTGTGGTGGTAAAATAAGAATTGTGATAGGCACAATGCCATTCTGAAAGAAAACCTCTTCTTTGTCTTAATTTGCCAAGTTTTACCAAACATGCTTAGGCCAAGAAACAGTAGTCTCAGAGGAATTTGGAAGCAGTAGGAGGAAGAACAGACAGGCTGCTTTGCCTGTTTTGAGTCTCTGGGGACACGTGTCCAGCCAAAAGCAAATGAGTCTGATTCACCTTCCCACCCAACATAGAACCCAGGCCTCATAATAGTTCCCTTTCTGACCTCTACAGTTTTAGGAGCCAAGTGACCTTTCCCTAAAATGGAGAATGGCTCCCCTGCATGGCCAGACAATCTTCCCCCAGGCCTGGTGGGCACTGAAGCAGCTTGCAGTGTGGGCCAGTGTGGCTTTCTGCAGCAGTTTTTTGCTGGCATTGATGTAAAAATCTCAGAGATGGGTTGCTGAGGCAACAAGGCAGGCACAATCCCTCTTATCCCACAGAGGGCCACACTCAGACCTAACTTCATATGTGTAAACCCAATTTCACACCATGTTCTCTGAGGCCAGAATGCAGATGCTTGCCTTTCTCCAGGGTTCATTAGGGAAACCCAGCAACTAGTATCATGCTTGAGGCCAACCCACTAGGAAGCAGTGGGCTCTCCTTGGCTTGCGCAAGCCCAGACTTCATAGGTAGGCAGTCTTTCCCTGCCTGCAATCAATGTGCTAACTTGGGTTTGACAAGTCCCTGGGCCCAGCCAAAAGCAGAGGAAAGAAATCTCTGGCCTTGGGCACTGTGCTGCCACTGGATCCATCTCAGGTAGTAGAGGAAGATAAAGCTGTCGCCTGTGGGGCTCAGCTTCCTCTTTCATTACAGCTGTCAATGCCACAGTAATTTCTCAATCAAAGAAAGGCTCTCGGGAGAAGGTGGCTGGGCTGTTCCTGCTGGCTCCTGGCCTCTGCAGTCATGTCCCATGCTATGTCCACTTTTTGGAAACATTTTGGTCTGGAAGGGTGCTGGAACTCTGTAGATCTTCTCTGGCTTAGAGAATTGTGGAGTTTGCAAGCTGAAGGTTAAGCAGGGAGCTCCTAGGTTGGGATGTGTACTTCCTTACCATATTGCTCCTACATAATGACTGCCAGGAACTTGTGGCTTAACTGTAACATTATAAGGATCTGTGTCTGTACAAGTTCTATTTCTCTGTTTAACTTGAAAACTCAAATTTCTCTGACAGTTTCCCTTAATTAAAAAAAAAATCACTTGAGCCCAGGAGTTCAAAGCTAACAAACCCTTCAAGTGGGGGAGGAGGGAGGGATAATTTAAATATGTGTGGAAAGTCCTTTTAAAAGATGGTCCCATTCTCTTCTCTCCCAGGCCCTCTGGGCCCTTGGCTCTACTCTCTCTTCAGTTTCTGGATCCATGGCTCTCTTCTGTCTGAGGCCTCCAGGCCCACAGCTCCCCTCTTTACAGCCCCACAGCTTTCTCCCCAGACCTTCCACCAGCTGCGGCAGCTTCTGCCCTCCTGTCCAGAGGTATCTAGAGCAACCACCCAGTGACAGAGTCTGAAAAATCTCAGAAGAGAAGGTGGACATATAGCCACCCAACATTCCTGGGGAGAAATCCAGGGCTTTGACAGCTGCAGCCTCAGAGGCAGACCCAGAGCTCCCCAGTGAAGAGCTCCTCCAAGCCACCTGAGAAGCAAGGACAAGAGAAGGCAGAGGTGATCACCTTCACAGATGTCAAAACACACTTAAGAAAGTCCTGTGAGGGGTGCTGTGTATTGGGGGGGGGGGGGGGAGGCTAGGCAGTAGCATGTGTGGTGACTGGTGTTCTCTGTGGGCACAAGACAGCACAAATTGGGCCCCAGTGAGCCTAGAGCCTCTGCCCACTTGAGGGGAAGGGTGGAATCCAGTCCTGCATGCTCCAGGCTCATGAACAGCTCCCACTGTATTTGGGTCTGGAGCTCTAGGGGACACAACCGGAAATAGCACCTGCAGTGCCCCAGTTGGGGAAGAATGCCTGAGTGGTAGCTTGGAGCCTGAAAAAAAGAGCTGGTTCTTTGTAAAAACAAACAAGATTGACAAACCCTGGCCAATCTAATAAAAGGAAAAGTCCAGGACCTGATGGATTCTCAGCTGATTCTACCAAACCTTTGACTCTACCAACCCTTCATCATACAACTGAAACCACTCTTTCTGAAGCTTTTTAGTGTAATGGGAAGACGGAATGCTTCCAAATTCCTTTCATGAAGCTAGCATCACCCTAATCCCAAAACCAGACAAAGACACAATAAGAAAGGAAAACTACAAACCCATATCCCCAATGAACTTAGATGCAAAAATTCTGAACAAAATCCTTGCAAAATGAATAAAATAACACATCGAAAGTATTATCCACCTTGACCAGGTAGGCTTCATTCTAGGGATGCAGGGATGGTTCAACATATGGAAGTGGATTAATGTAACTCACCATATTAATAGACTCAACCACAGAACCAACATGGTCATCAAATCGACGCAGAGAAGGCCTTTGACAAAATTTAACACCACTTCATGATCAAAAACGCTGGAGAGGCTGGGCATGGAAGGCTTAAAATAATAAAGCCCTCAACATAATAAAGGCTATATACAAATCTCCTAAAGCCCAAGTCACACTCAATGGGGAAAGACTCAAGGAGTTCCCACTAGAATCAGGAACAAGACAGGGGTGTCCACTCACCACTGTTCTCCAACATAGTACGTGAAGTCCTAGCCCAAGCAATAAGACAGGAGACAGGCATAAAAGGGATACAAATTAGAAAGGAAGAAGTAAATTTTTGTCATTTTGGCAGATGAAATGATCCTATACAAACAGAATAATACCAGTAAATTCCAGAAGGTGATAAATTCCTTTAGCAAAGTGGCAGGATACAAAATTAACCCACAAAAATTAGTAGCCATCCTATATGCAAATAACATGCACACAGAAAAAAAAATCAAAGAGACTGTTGTGTTTTCAGTAGCCCCCCCCAAAAATCAAATACCTTCAAATATCACTAAGCAAGGATGTGAAAGACTTGTATAATGAAAACATTAAAACAAATAGAGGAAAAGACATAATACAAAGCTATAGTAACAAAAACAACATGGTACTAGCATAAAAACAGATGGACAGACCAATGGAAAAGAATTGAAGACCCTGATCTTAGTTCAAGTAAGTTACTTGAACTTAGTTCAACTATAGTTACTTGATCTTTGATAAAGGTGCCAACAAAATTCTTTGGTATAAAGATGGCATCTTCAACAAATGGTGCTAGGCAAATTGGATAACTACTTTTAAAAAAATGAAGATAGACCCACCCCTCTCACTATGCACAAAAAAAATCAACTCCAAATAGATAAAAGACCTCAACATAAGACCCGAAACTCTGAAAACCTTGGAAGAAAAAAATCGGAGGGACTTTCCACGAGATAGGAGTAGGGAAAAACTTCCTGAATAAACCTCCAGTAGCCCAGGAAGTTCAACAATCACTTAAGCAGTGGGATCTTATCAAGCTTAAAAGCTTCTGTACAGACAAACATACCATACTTAGAGCCAATAGACCACCATCAGCCTGGGAGATAATCTTTGCCAGCTACAATGTAGATAGAGGTCTAATATCTAGAATGTACAAAGAACTAAAAAATAAATAAATAAATCAAACAGCCCTCTCATGAAATGGGGCATTGATCTCAACAGAGAATTCACAGAGGAGGAAACACAAATGGCCAATACTCATTTAAGAAAGTGCTCATCATCCTTAATCATCAGGGAAATGCAAATCAAAACAACAACGAGATTCTACCTTACTCCAGTCAGAATGGCAATCATTAAAAAATCCAACAACAATAGATGCTGGTGAGAATGTCGGGGAAAAGGAGCCCTCATTCACTGCTGGTGGGACTGCAAACTTGTACAGCCACTATGGAAAGCAGTGTGGAGGCTCCTGAATAGAATGGATATAGAGCTACCAATGGACCCAGCTATCCCTCTACTAGGCATCTACCCTCAAGATTTCACACATAAGCACAGAGACATTTCCTTAACCATGTTTATAGCAGCTCTTTCATAATAGCTAAGAATTGGAATCAACCCAAATGCCCATCACTGGAAAAATAGATATCAAAGTTGTGGTACATATATGCTATGGAATTCTACTCAGCTGAAAGGAAAACTGATATAATGAAATTTACAGAAAAGTGGATGGACTTGGAACAGATCATGCTTAGTGAACTCACACAAGAGCAGAGAGACAAATGCCGCATATTCTCCCTCATATGTAGTTCCTAACCAGGTTAAGCTTAAGGTAGCTAAGCAAATCTGACAGGTGAATTGAGAGACTGTAAAAGGGGATGGAAGGAATTGGGGAAAGGAACCAGAGGGTGGGGGGACTTATACAATAAACTAAACCAATATTAATCAATACCATAAAATCCTTACTTTCATACAATAAGCTCCTAAGGAAGCTTTAGGCATAGCCTGGTAAGAGGGGCCATGAACAGAATGGAAGGAAGCCTAACCCCATGAAAAATTGCTCAGGTCTGCAACTCCCTGCTCTAGTCATTGGTTCCTTCCCACATTGAGCTGTTCATCAAAGAGACCCACAAGGTCCACAATACAAGACAGATAGATCTTTGTCAAAGCTCTTGAATACCCATCCCAGGCCAAAGGTTAGACTATTGCTGAAGAAACCATTGTTGTCACACAACACCAAGAGATCCTGATAAATCCAGAATGGTAACCAGCTCCCAGATGCTAGCATGTGTAGTGCTGGAAGTCATTACATGAGCTGCCAGGGGAAATTGGCCAATGATATTTGGAGAAATCAGAGACCACTGATATACAATACAGACTGATGCCACAAGAATGCTGAACACACAGCTGTATGGAAGAGACCAGCAAGTCAAGAAGTGCTCATCTGTGCTAAACCTAGGAGGGTAATCAAAGGCTTAATGATTGGCTAAGAGATCCTCTCAGTGACAAGGAACCCTTAACTGGAACTGGAATCCATGGCAAAATCTTATGGGGACCAAGAACCTGGGCTCCAAGGGAATATTCCCACTACCAGAGAGCTACAGAGGGGCAACATGCATTAGAATCTTGCCAAATTAGTAATGTTGTCTCATTTAACCTATACTGATCTCACTCTCCGATGGAGATTCTGTTTGCATTTTTCAGAAGGCAGTGAGAACCATCGACAACCAATTCCACCAACAAGACATGGGATGACAGCTGACATCCTGGCAGGAGATGAACCACCTCTGACCTATCATCTAGAGTCCAAATGAAACCTATGAAAAAGTGGTGAGATAAACAAGAGACCTTTTACCACAGTTTAAGTCTGATAACCCATGAAAGGTCAGTGGAGACAGACACCAATGATACCCAACACAACCCAAAGCAGAAGTCCAGAGACACTTAAGATCTCAACAATAAAGCAGACTTAAAACTCACCCACCATGACTCAGGGAACTAAGTGGAAGAGGGGTGGAAAGATTTTAAGAGCCATAGTGGGGGAGAATATCTAGAGTCATTGCCCCCTCAGCAATAACACACAACAGGGGTGGGAGGAACTGGCTACCTCTTGTACAATTCATAACCCCCTACCCCAAAGACAGATTCAGTATGGGCACCAAGGAGGTTCCCCAGTTGGCTGGGGATAAAGAGGAAGGAAATGGGGGTACCATCACAAGATTTTCTCATATAATGTATCTAATTATTGATAATACAGGTATTTTTTTAAAAGATCGTCTCATGTAGTCCAGGTTGGCTTCAAACTAGTTATGTAGCTGAGGATGACCTCGAACTCCTGATTCTTCTGATTTTACCCCCCAAGTGCTGGGATGACACATGAGAGTTCATGCTTGGCTCCATTCTTTTTTTCTGACAGTGCTGGGACTCAAACCCAGGGCCTTGAAAGTGCTAGGCTAGCCCTGTACCACTGGGCTACACCCCCAGGGTCATATAGTCCATTCTTGTTTTCCATAGTAGTTTATAAAGTGACCACAACACTAAATTACAGAATACTGAACCATTGCTACTAGGGAAAATGTAAGGTAGCTGGCAGCCTCTGATAATCCTGTCAACTGAATAATGTAGGAACTTGTTTAAATGTGCATCTCTTTAAAAACAACTTATTTAATAGATGTCGCTGATTCATTTACAATGAATTCTTAGGCAATAACATAACAGTACTACACATACTTTCTCCTTAAATGTATCCCAGCTCTCTTGAAGCACTAGTTGCTTAGGATCACTTTAAACTACAAAAGCACCAAGAAAAAGCATAAACCCCACCAAAAGTAAGGCATGGAATCGATCACAAAGAGGATAATTATTTTCAGCTTGAGAGTTATAAGAAGGTAGTGTTTCCTGGACATGGTTGCAGATGTCTACAATCCCAGCACTTGGGAAGTGGAGGCAGGAGAACAGGAATTCAAGGCCAGCTACAGTTTCATGCTATCCTGTGTCAAAAACCCAAAGAAGGCAGTATTGCCCTGTTTAACCTGAACTGGGAGTGTGCTTGCCAAGTGACTCAAGCTTATTGCTACTCCATAATCCCACAATGACCACAAAAGCACAAGAATTGATCTTGAGGTTGTAAATAACGAGGACTGACTGCATAAATATATAAAGAGAACTATTTCCTACAAGTTATTGCAAATTGAAGACCATAGTTACTGGAGGTTTATTCCTGTGAAATATACAAGGAAGTTCTTCTTGCCCAACTGGCAACTGTAAACATTAACTGAGAGCCTACCCATAGAGTGTTGTGTAAACTGCAAAGTGCTACATAATATAGTCTCTTCAGCACCTTGGAGTGCTTCAGAAGAGACCCAGGCTCCAGAGTTTAGCCTTGGGTGATGACCACAGATGGCAAGAAGGCTGGAAGTAGGCTTCACATGTGAGTGGGCCTTTGCTGTGTACTCATGTGGGTGGACAAGACACTGGGGATGCCAGGTATGCGCATGCATGTATCCAAGCAGTGTCAGCAGAGGACAGATAGTGGCACTTCTCGTCAGTCTCCTGTTTAATGTACATGTTGAAGCTGAGACCTAGGGAAACACATGTCTCTGAGGGAGGCAAGTACCTTCTGGGAGACTGTCTGAAGGGGCAGGTGAGGCCACCCTGAGGAAGTGGCTTGGGAGAGCTGAGTATGATAGAAGTGGGCAGCAAGCTTCTGCTGAAGCCACAACTGGAGAACAGCAGCCATGACCCTGTGCTGCCCCATGACGGTGGGCCTGGATAAGGGACACAGATGACCAAGAACATGTCAAAGCATGGCAGGTACTGCAGGGGACTCACCAACCACACCAGGTTTGTGAAGACATGGTCTGGGAGGTGTGTGGCTTTGTGCTGTAGAGCAGGGCACATGATCTCCAAGGACAAGAAGGTGGCCTAGTTCATTAAGAAGAGGGTGGGAACATACATGAGGAGCAACATGTTGACTGTCAAGGTTTCAGCCTGTCCCCTTCCTCAATAAACTTTTGGGAGTGGGAGGGGTGGGGAAGGAAGAAATGGATAAGCAAGGTGCTTGAAGGTTAGCTGTAACCCTCAGGAGCTGAAGGGAACTTCTGAAGCTCTGCCTTTGATGCTGGCAGAGTGATTGTGGGTTTTGTGGCTGTTGGGATACCTCAGCTGGACTAGTTCCTGTGAGCTGTGCTCTTCCTAGCTTCTAAATCACTACACCTTGTCCTGGCCTGCAGGGGCCACCTTATGAACTTGGGGGCTTGTCCTTCCTCTGGCTTTTAGAGAGCAGAGTATAACAGAGGTTAAGAGTGTGGACTCTGAAGCCAGATGGCCTGAGTTCAAATCCACTTACTACTTCCTGCCTGCATTGTGGTGAACTGTTTAATATCTCCGTGCCTCTGTTTACTCTGTTAGAAACTTGGACGTGTAGCAGTACCTACCTGAAAGGATGATACATTAAGCACTAGAGGAATATTGGTATATAAATGCTTCATCATGATCATGATTGTTTTCTCACTTCCTGGTAGGGGCACTTAGTTCACATTCAAATGGCTCCACTCTACAACTAGACTGTCAGCTCCACTGGAGAAGGAAGCTTGTCTTCTCAGGAGCTTGGATCTACCCACTGCCTGAGTTGTGAGAGATTATAAAGTGTATGCATTTTGGAATCAGATGGCCTGGGGTTCAACCCTTAGCTCTAGCTATGACTTTTGAGGCATGTTATATAACCTCTCCTAGACTATTTTCCTTTACCTGTAAAATGAGGAGAGGGTTCTGTATATTAAATGGGGTAACATGAAACTGCCTTTTCGTCTATCAGCCAAGGCCAACAGCTCCCCTGCTAGCTCAAGTACTGAGCTTTGTATACTTAGGGACAAATCCCTGCTTAGTGAACCCCTCCAATTTTCTTTCCCTGAAACGATTTGTGTTTCTTATACCTTGGGTCCTCATGCAAAATAAAGGAGTCAAGGTAAGATAAGTGGGGTTGACAGGAAGTGCTGTTGTGTGTCTCCAAGCCCACCTGAACAGACAGATGACTTTCTACATAATGTGGGGTTCTTTCCTCACCATCAGGCCAAAGCAGCAGGGGCCACGAGCCAACCATGGCCAGTGTTGAGCTGTTAGACACTCTGGACCTGGCCTGTCTCACAGAGGGACACATTCTCCTGCTCCTAAGCACATTAATGTGCCACTAATGAAATTGTTCTGGCTTATTTACCAAATTAATACAAACGGCACAGACTGTTAATCTGCATGTCTCCTAATTACTGAGGAAGAGCTCCTGGTGCCCAGGCAACACACATACCTCCATGCCCACCCAGCAGGGCTGTAGGCTCAAGCTTTTTGGCTAAGACTGGATGAAGAAGGGGAGAAGGAAGAAAAAGAAGATAGCTGGAACGATGACATCATTTCCTATAGCCCCTTTCTCAGTGGCCTCTGGGTCCTCACTTCCAGTCCCTGTCTCCACTCCCAAATTTTCCCCCTCCCCCCTTGCCTTGAATTCTGTCCAGCTCCTTAAAAACGGAACTACTTCAATCTGACAGGCAGCAGGCTGAGTCATTCTCCTGCTCTAAGTGGGGAGCACACTCCCTGCCTGGGGTGCAATGCGGGCAAGGGAGCCACCTGGGGTTTGCCAATGGTGTGGAGAAAGGGAGAGAAGGAAAAGCAGCAGGCAAGGCTGAAGGTTTTATAAATGTAACACTCTCTCAACTTCTGGCCTTCCCTTGCCAATTAGCCTTCAGATTCTGAAATCTCAGAGAGAGAGAGAGAGAGAGAGAGAGAGAGAGAGAGAGAGAGAGAGAGAGAGAGAGAGAGAGAGAGAGACAGTAAGTTTGGGGTGGGGAAGGAGGGTTTATTGAACTGTCTAGGTATCAAACCACATAGGGAGCTCTGAGCTCTGCCCGCCTGGGTTTCATTTAGCTGCTTATCCTAAGTCTCTTGGTGTATGGGGCTGAACTGAATGCCTAGTGGTGCTAAGGGACAAAGCTGCATATCCACATCCTCCCCCTGAAGCTTTCTAGGATCCTGGTACAGTGCAGTGAGGACATGGGGGAGAAGAGAACGCATATACTTTAGGCTGCCAGGGGCACCAATGGCAAAAGAATCACAAAAGTGTAGAATATTGGGAGAAAGCGGAGGAATTCCTATTTCATGCTATGACTGTGTGCAGCTAAAAGAGATATTCCTTCCACATGGAATTTATTGGCCATGGGCAGAGGACCACACATACACATTCCTATGCATTTCCTATGTTTGCTAGGAGGATGAAGAACAGGTATTCTATCCCCTAGGGCATTGGCACAGCTATGCACAATGCCGAAGGCAGCACAGGAAATGCCTGAGCCTCCTGTCACAGCCTGAGCTCCTGGAGTTGGGAACCTGCAGAATGCTCATAACACAGTGCTGAGGTGCTTCCTACCCCTGGCCAGACAGGACAGGAACCCTGCCCCCTACCCTGGAGCATTTGGAAAGGAAGGCATCCTGCACTAGGCATGGTCTTCAGGTTTCTCCAGAGGATAGAGCAGAATTGCTTAGGACTATCTCTGGTTAGGTGACAACAGGCTTCAGAGGTGGAAATCTATGCTGGCAGTTCCCTGAGCCATCAGGAACAAGCAGGGCAAGATGCCTGGACAGAAACTGAGGAACAAAGAAAGGTTTTGGATTCCACAGTCATCCTGACCAGCTCATCATGGCAAGATGAAAGTTGAACCAGTTCCGAGGTTCTCTTTACTCTGTATTTCCTAAGACCTGGGTTATAGAAGCCTGGGGGCTAAGATAGAATACACAGGGGGCTGTGAGTGTAAAAAAGAGAAAATAAGTTGGTTCCATGGGAGAACAAGGCAAGTGAGGATGTCCTGCTTGAAAATCATGCCCCAGAGGAGAACTGGAGGCAATGGGGGTGGGGTGGGGGAAATAGAAACACAAACTGAATGATAAAGTGGGGTCTGGGCACTGTAGCCTCTGTTGACTGCTACTGCTATGCTTTGTCACTACTAGGTTCATGTGTCGTAAGCCTGGTGCTCCTGTAAGTATGACCACATGATAGGTGGGGCCTCAGTCCAGGCATGGGAGGTTGAGGCAGGAAGATCATGAGACTAGCTTGGGTTACAGAGTGAGATCTTTTTTTTAAAAAAAATATTTTATTTATTCATTTTCAAGCAGAGAGAGAGAGAGAGAGAGAGAGAGAGAGAGAGAGAGAACACCAGGGCCATCACCTTGTGGGTCTAGTTTATGTGGGACCTGGGGAATTGAACCCGGGGCCTTAGGCACTGGAGGCAAGTGCCTTAACCGCTGAGCCATCTCTCCAGCCACAGAGTGAGATCTTGTCTTAAAAAAAAATCTCTTCGGCTGGGGAGATGGCTCAGCAGTTAAAGGTGCTTGCTTGCAAAGCCTATTGGCCCAGGTTCAATTCCGCAGTACCCACATAAAACCAAATGCACAAAGTGGTGAATAAGTTTAGAATAAATTTGTAGATGGAGGTCCTGGAGTGCTATTGCATGCATGCACTTTCTCTCAAATAGATACTTTTTTACTTTTATTTATTTGAGAGAGAGAGAGAGAGAGAGAGAGAGAGAGAGAGAGAGAGAGAGAGAGAAAGCCGGAGACAAACACCAGATGTGTGTGCCACTTTGTGTATCTGGCTTTATGTGGTATGGTAGTTTGAATGTATGACCCCATTGACTCAGGTGTTTAATTAAAATTGAGCTTGCTAGAAGAAAAAGTAGGGGAAACACTTCAACATATTGGCATAGGCTATGACTTTCAAATATAAGCCCAGTTGCTCAGGAAGTAAAACCACTAATCAACCATTGGGACCTCATGAAATTAAAAAGCTTTTGTACAGCAAAGGACACTGTGAATAGAGCAAAGAGACAACCTACAAATGGGAGAAAATCTTTGCCAGCTATACATCCAGATGGCCTATAAATATCTAAAAACATGCCCATCTATGTTTATTGTGGCTCTATTTATAATAGCTAGGAAATGGAACCAGCCTGGATGTATCTCAACTGATGAATGGGTAATGAAGATGTGGTACATTTATACAATGGCATTCTATTCAGTGGTAAAGAAAAATGAAATTATAAAATTTCAGGGAAATAGATGGATCTGGAAAGAATTATACTAAGTGAGGTAACCCAGGCCCAGAAAGCCAAACACCTCATATTCTCTCTCATATGTGGTTCCTGGCTATGAATGTTTAGATTTATATGTGAGTTGGAGTAAAAGTCAGTAGTAGAGGCCAGGTAAGCTAGAAAGGAGCTATAAGGAAGGGAGAAGAGGAGAGACTAAAGGGAAGGGTATGTGTATGTATATATATATATATATATATATATATATATATATATATATATATATATATATATAGAGAGAGAGAGAGAGAGAGAGAGAGAGAGAGAGAGAGAGAGAGAGATGAACAGACTGCTTGGGGTGTGTTGCAGTCAACTTTCTAGTTGCTGCGCAGGAAGAACCCAATCAAAAGCGGCTTGTGGAGGAATGGGTTTATTTGGCTTATGGACTTGAGGGGAGACTCCATCCTGGCAGGGCAAACAATGGCATGAGCAGAGGGGTGGACATCACCTCTGCCACAGCACTGCAAACAGCAGCAGGAAGGTGTGCCAAAGTCTGGCAAGGGGAAGCTGGCTTATAACCCCATAAGCCCGCCCCTGACAACACAGCTTCATCGAGGTTGTAAAACCCAAACTGCCATCAGCTGAGGATCAATCTATCAGAACACATTCATTTGTTTGTGGGGGACACCTGGATCAAACCATGACAGGGTGCAATGGCCAAAGTGGGGTCAAGGGAAGAGATTGAGTAAAGGAAGGGTGGGAGGAGGGTTAATCAAAATTTAAGATGTCATGAATAAGCCATATGGAAACTTACTTTGGATAATGGCACACCCAGAAGTCACAGATTATTACTAGAAAAATTTTAGTGCCAGGAATGGGATACCTTCCAGTGAATTGTTGTCCAGGAAGGTTCCTGGAATCCCTTACTCCTCCTCCCCCCAAAAAAAAAATTACAGGTCATTGCCAAGGTTCTTAATTGTCCACCAGAATGAGATGGTAAGACCCTATTGCTGAAGACTCCACATGCTTGGGCTGCTGGTCACTGAGAAATCAAGCTGGAGCAAGCTACACTGCGTGCAGCCACGAGGGAGAGAGGTCTTAAATGGTGGTAAACAGCAGTGGATCTTGCAAGCCTTAAGATTGGCCAGCCAGGCCAAATGGGCCAACTGGTACAATAGTGGCATGTCTGTTAGGGGGAAACCAAGAGTTCTCTAGTTGAAATGGAGGCCTGCTCCACAGGAGGAAACACATACCTGGTACTGAACACTTAGTCAAAAGCCTATGGCGGCAGGGGTCCTGAGCCTTAGGGGAGTAATGCCCGGTGTTGTCTGGCTAAATGCACATATTATGTCCACCAAACTACCTTATAAGCACTTTTAAAAATGTTTATACCTATATACTAATGCTACTCTCACTTTTGGTTAGAGAAGCTTCTCTTTTCAGATGGCAGTGAACACAAGGATAACTCAAGACACCAGAGTGCTGAGACGTGACAGTGGAGTGTTCAGCACTGAGACATCTCTATCACACCTTCAGAATGTAAGAGCCAAAGGAAGGGTAGGGCTGATTACAATTCAATCTTTCAGATACAAAAAGGTCTTCATATTCATGACCTTGCAGTGCCTGACACTTCCTACACAAGACCTTCATAATAGGAGGAAAAGATATTGACATCGAAATAAAAGAGAGACTATTTGACAGTGAATTCCAGGTCAGCCTGGGCTAGAGCGAGACCCTACCTCGAAAAAACTAAAAAAAAAAAAAGAGAGAGAGAGAGAGAGACTATTTGAGGGGGGAAAGGGGAGGTAGGGAGGGAATTATCAGGGTTATTGTCTATAATTATGGAAGTTTTCAATAAAAAGTTTTTAAAAATGAGCTTGCAACTTCAGTCACTAGCAGGTAAGATCCCTACTGGAGAGGGCATGTCACTGGGAGGGTGGATCTTGGAGTCCAGCCCTACTAGGTGTGTTCAAAAGAGTTGGAGCTCTGGTGGTTTTTGGTGCTCACTGGCTCTTTTATGGTGTCTTTCTGCTATGAATCTCTGGAAGGGAGGGAGCTTCTGCAGCCATTGATGGAGTTCCCCTGGACTCTGTAAGCCTGAAATAAACCCCTTCCTCCATAAACTGGTTGGATGTTTGTCCCAGCAAAATGGAAACATGTGGGTATCGTGTCTGGGCTGTGAGGTTTTGCAAGCAAGTGTCTTTAATCACTGAGCAATATCCCCAGCCTGTTGACAATGACTTGGGTTATGAGGACATCACCATGTTCTAGAAGAGAAGAGTGTTCTAGCCCCACTCTCTCATTTGCTCTCTTGACAATGCCATGCTTCCCTCACTTGTTCTCCAGATATGATGTCTCCTCCACCACCATGAGGCCCTTAACCAAAGCCAGTGCTGGTGCCAATGCCATGCTCTTGGGCTTCCAATACTGTGAGCCAAAATAAACCCAGTTTAAAAAACAAAAACAAAAACAAGTATCACGTATGCTATGACAGCAACAAGTGGATAAAGACCAATCCACACATCTGCCTATGTTTTGTAAAGACGACTAGTGATCCAGAACAAGTAGAACATAACTGAGGTCCTTCCCTGCCACACACGGGGAGCAGTGCTACATTACTGTGCTACAGGGAAGCTGTAGTGTACAGCCACAGCCAGAGTGTGAACTTGAAGAGACACTTCACCTTAATATAGTAGCAGCTTAACACAGCCAACTGGGGCCTCCCCCTCCCCCTCCCTCGGCCACACACATACAGACTTCTTTCTGAGAAGATGAACATTAACACAATGCAATTAATAATGCAATGCTCTGGGAGCGGGGAGGCAGTGTCTATGAAAGGCCTCCTGGGTCTCATTACCGTCAGCACAGTGGGGAGTGGGCAGGCCAGAGGCAGGCAGCAGACTGTCTCCATCCTCAACAGTCTCCTCTCAAATCCACACCAGATGACTTTCATAATCAACACATAGACAATCTTTTCTCTGACATCTGAGCAAGGGCCCACACCAAAGCCCTAGAAATGCCTGGAAGTCAAGCAAGGTTGGAACACTCGCAAGAGGGGCTGAGGAACTCCTGGAAATGGAGGAAAAGCCTGGGGAGTGACAAGAAGGCCAGGCTAGAAGGGCATTTTTTTTTTCTCTCCTTGAATGCCTTTTCCCTACCTCTGGGATGAGTTTAGGATGATGGGGAAGTAGGGAACACACTCTCACTCCTGCCTGAGGCAAAGGCAGAAGCCCAGGGATCAGATCAGCATGTTGAAGTCTGCTGGGAAATGCAAACCTGCTGACTCCAGGCCTTTGCAAGCCTTAACACAGTTTACAAACTGACGCATTCTGTTCCTTTGGTGCAGACAATAAGGAAGGCAGACTGTTCATCTTCCTGGGAAAACCCCAGGCTAGAGGCCTGAGGGAGAGTTCACTCTCTCTTCCCTGAGGTTCAGGTTCAGGGGGTGCTTGTTCTCCTCTAGCCCTGGTGTCGGGCACCACTGTTAAGGAGTTCTTTCCCAAAGGGTTCCCAAGCAGGAGGGAAGCTTTGAGATCTTTTAGATAGCAGGATACACCTTTTAGCAAGCAGGCAAGCTCTTCCCCATGCTCCCTGGAGGATGTGAAAAGTGGTACTAGCCAAAAGGATGAATGAAGACTGTTTTCCACCAGGTACCTTTGCTGTTGGCTTGGGCCAGGTGGCCAGTCACAGTGGTGCTCCCCCAAGTAAGCCAGTGCACTGTGACCTTAAAGGACAGAGCTAGGGGCTGGCCTGTTGTAGTGGTAAGAAATACCTGCCTGAGGTTATCAGATCTTCTGCATGGCTAAAATAAAGGTTCCATGGGGTCCAGTTCAAATGGCAGTTCCCCACTGCAGGTATCTATTCTTGTGCAAGTGCCTCTGAGCTGTCTCTTCAGACCAGTGCACATCCAGCTCAGAGCAGTTTGCTTTGCTGACACTGACATGCAGGCTCCTTTACCCGGATCACTGTGGGTAACAGCACTATGAGGACCTATACTTCGCCATGGTGACTTCTTTCCCTTCCATTCATTTTAGAAAAAAAAAAAAAATTACTGGGGATTAGATCAGACTGTCTTCTGCTTCCTCAGTTATTGTCCACATCACCTTTCTGACTGCCTTTCCCATAGCGTTTGCCTACGAACATGTTGTCTGTCTTACAAAATCTGACTTGGCCTCCCCTCCTTTGAAGCCTACCTCTTTTTTTTCAATCAGGGAGCATTCTGCACTTGCCCCCTCCCATTCATTTCTCTATTCAGTGTAGCCAGCTCCTACAGTCCCTATTCCATTGTCACTGTTACTTCAAAAGGTCACTTGGGACCTCTTAGTTGCCAATTTAATAATTTCTTTGCAGGCTTCATCATTTCTGACCTTTCAAATGATCTGACAAAGCTAAGTACCCTCTATTTTTTTTTTTTGAAACTTTCTTTTTTAAGGTTTCTATGACTCTCAAACTTTACTTTTTCTCCCTGCTCTTTCTTGGTCTCAAATGAAAATTCTTCCCCATCAACATTGCCTTTGAATATGGATAATTCCAGGGTGCACTGAAAGCTATGGACAGTACCAGCATCCCACTGCTCAGAATGACCAGAGAAACATCTATCTCTAAAAGCCAGGCGTGGTGGTGCACGCCTTTAATCCCAGCACTCGGGAGGCAGAGGAAGGAGGATCGCTGTGAGTTCAAGGCCACCCTGAGACTACATAGTGAATTCCAGGTCAGCCTGGACTAGAGTGAGACCCTACCTCGAAAAACCAAAAAAAAAAAAAAAAAAAAAACAAAAAAAAAAACTATCTCTAGTCTAGGCCTCCCCTCTGAATCCAAGTCTACCATATAAAGCTTGACTATAACAAGGCCAACCCTTGTCTCTCACCTTCACTATAAAACCCTTTCTTCCCCTGCTCTTCTGACACCAGATGACCATTCTGGGCCCCTGTACATTCACAATTGTCCTCAAGTCACACTGATTTCACTTCTTAGATTCATCTTCCTTTTTAACCCTTACAATCCCTCCCTTCAGTTTGAGTCTTAACTACAGGTCCCACCCCCAGCCTGTGCCCTTGTCAACGAGTGCCTTACCCAGGAAGTGCAGCATGGTGTTAATATAGCTCTAGAGCTAGATTACCTGTGCCAAATCTTGCTCTACTAACTGTAGTGTGGCCTTGAGTAAATTATTTAACCTCCACAGTTTAGGGTATCCTGTCTGTAAAATGACTATAATGAATGACACCTATCTCAGAGGGCTTTGACAAAGAGTATACGAAACACTTACTATAAGCCAAGTGCTCAATACATCCTGTCAGTAGAAAAAAAAATCCTATCTGATCACCCTTCTACTGAAATCTTTTCTTTGTTCTCTGTTAAAATTCAAATTCCTCAGCGTAGCACAGTGTAAGTTCCTCATACCTGGGATCTTGCTGGATCTTACAGCCCTCATTATCTTGATCTAGTCATGCCAAATACCTCCTGTTCCACACCTTGGCCCATGAAATTCCCTTTGGCTAGGGAATGTTCCTTCTTACTACTATAGCTTTAGACTATAAGATTAAGAGCATGGGGAGGAGTTTGCCTGCTTCTTAAAAGGTGTATCCTGCTATCTAAAAGATCTCAAAGCTTCCCTCCTGCTCGGGAACCTGTTGGGAAAGAACTCCTTAACAGTGGTGTCCGGGGTTGGGGATTTAGCTCAGTGGATGAGCACTTGCCTAGCAAGCACAAGGCCCTGGGTTTGGTCCTCAGCACCGCAAAAACAACAAAACAAAACAAAACCAAAAAACAAACAAACAAAACAAAACAAAACAAAAAAAACACAAGGGGACTAACAGTGGTGCCCTATACCAGGACTATCAAGATTTAGCACAGATGTGATTTCATGTGAGCCACACTAATATTTACTCAAGGCACCCTTCCCAGCACTGTTCATCTCATTGTCACAGTATTAAAACAGGCATCTGTTAATGAACATGGCTCTGGGTAAACAATCAGTAAGTAGACAAAGGTAAAATGTCCTGGTTTCCCTAGATTATCAGCAGCTAGCAGAGAGAAGGAAAGTTCCCATTGCTGGTTATACACAGTAGCACTAACTGATGTGAGAAGCCTGTTTGAGATAACCCTCTGCCATGGAGGGCTGGCCCATAGCTGCCCTGCTGCAGCAGGTCTGCCTACAAGAGTCCAGAGGGCAGAGCCTGGCTTCTGCCAGGGCAGCCGGCATTGATGACTCAGGCAGCCCAGACATCATGAACAGAAGGGGCTCTTTGCACTTGGCTTTTTGTCTGGACGGAATATAACTGGAGAGAGGATGGATTCCTCTATTTATTCAGGCATGAGTGCAGGCAGCAGCTGTGGATACCTCCCTCTGGTCTCCTACACATCCGTCGCCTCCTGGCTACTGATCCCTCACCAAGGAAGAGGTGAAGAGCAAAAGCAGGCATGAGATACGAGGACAGGACAGGACAGGAGCTAACAGGATGGAGCAGATGCTGGGGCAGGGCCAGAGAGGCCATGATGCCTGGATCTCTGAATCACAGACCACTGTCCAGCACCAGATCCTCCAAGCAAGGCATTAGGTCGGATCTCTGTCACTTATGAACAAGCACTGAAAAAGCCTTAAGCTACAAGTCATCTGTGGGACCAAGAGGTCTTAGGCTCTTCTGGCAAATGTAGAAACCTTTGAGGAAAGTAAGGTCCCTGGCTCAGTTGCTTATAGTTCTTAAAACTGGACTGTGGCCACAGGTTCTGCTCAAAAGCTGTCAGGGTCTCTTTTTAAACTACCACCTGACCCCTTGGCAAAAGGCACAGAAATACCCATCTCTTTTGTAGACCAGCATAAAACACCTGACAAAAATTTTGCACTTCAAGTCAGAGGTCAAGCAACTGCCTATTTATTCCCTTATCACAAGGCTGCCAAGAAAGAACCGTTGCTTCCCCAAACCTCTGGCCCTGCGCTCACCCATACCATACTCCTACCTCCTCCTCCTCCTCTTTCTTTTTGTGATACTTGGTATCAGGTATTGCAGGCTAGTTTATGTAATCAAGGATGGCAATGTACCCCCACACCCAGTTTTATGCAGTGCTAGGGATTGAACCAGGGCTTTGTGCATGCTAGGCAAGAACTCAAGCACTCTACCAACTGAGCTACACGTCCAGCCTCAACCCTACTTTGTAATCCACCTTGCCTCTTTGTGGCAAGCAAGCTGTGCACTATGGATACTGTATTCAACTGCCCAGGAAGGGTGTCCTTAACTGGTCTGCTCATAGCACTGTTGCTGGTCGATAGCCACCCTGTTAACCAACAATTCAAAGGAAGAGAAGACCATAACTCCTCTGATCCCACCAAGCAGCTGTTTGTAGGCACAGGAGAGAGAGGGGATCTGAGCATTTGGGAGGCTATGTCCATGTCGGCTACATGTTTCCAAATGGTTCAAATCTCAATGGCAGGAAAAAAGAAACATCCTTTGAGATGATCCTGAGCCCTGGAGACTGGTCTTTGAGCCCAAGCAGTGTCGGTGCTACAGGGCTGTTCTACCCTTCTGCAAACAGGACAACTGCATTCTTGCTTGCTGTGACCTGAAGGGCCCATCATCTCTCTGGCATCTCAGTAATGCACAGAAAAGCCCATGGGTAAAAGCCACCCATTATAAGGTTTGAGCACGTACACACAAAGTAAAGATAAATGCAGCCTGCCAGAGGCCAGATCGGCCTGGTTAATGACTGGGCCTGGCCCTCCTCTGTGCTGAGAGGTTAGGCTTCCTCGCTACTGACTTTTTATTGCTAATGACAATTAAAATATGGCATCACTTACACTATAAGATTATAGTTCTAATTGGCCATAAACCCTTACACATTCCTAGCACAGACTGGAGTTTACACTAACATACTTCTGGATTATAGTTGGTGGCCTTGTCCTGCCTCCCTCATTCTGCAGCAGGCATCAGTGATTCTCTGAATGAAGAAGGGCAAGAACGAACTGGCCTGGGCTGCCTGGCATCCCTCGACTTTACCCACTGTCCATAACCCGGGCTCTTTACACTTTTGGGCTTTGTGGGGAAAAAATTACCTCCTGGAATTTGTCACTACTACAGTGAGATCAGAGACAAAACAGAAACTATTAGTGACAGGAAGGAGCATGAAGGAAGGGCCAGCAGCTTGGTTGCTGATGGGACTCTGCCTATCTTCTTAACAGAAACTAGGTTCCATTAATATCAATTAGTTCATCCTTCCACTTTCAACCAACTGTCCCCAAAACAATTCAACATAATAAGGTCCCAGGAACCACTGGGTGAGCCCTCATTCCATCTGCTCAGATGGTTTTACCTGTTCTCAAGCAGGTACTAGTTGGCCTCATTCACCCTGCCTCACCTTCCAGTTCTGTTGTGCTAAGCAGAATCCCACTGACACCTACTCTCTGCTCCAAGGGGGGAGAGCTCCTCCAAGGAAGTGCAGAGAGGAAATGAAGATGCTCAGTGGCTCCAGCTAAATCACCCAGAAGTAACAATTAGCATCTGAATCCTTTTGACCTGGAGGAAGAACACTGACCTGACCCTGGTGTCAGCTGAGCCACTGCTTCTGACAGAGGACACTTGGATGCAGCTACTGCTGTCAACACAGCTTCTCCTGCTGTGGCCTTCCTGCCACAGTGCCCTCGGACAAAGCTTTGAGACTCCTGCCACCACCCCGCCACTCAGTGTAACTAGCATTTAAGCAATTTGATTTCTTTCAATGCCATCTGGGGGTGTTCTCAATGGCCCGCTGCTCCTGAGCTGCTGCCTGGAGCCACTGGGCAGGAAAATGCAGAGTGGGAGGGTGAGGAGCAGCAAGCAAGGGAGAGGCCAACCCCAACCTCATCCTAAACAGGGACTCACTGAGACATTGCAGAGAAAACAGGGGAAAAAAAAAAAGGACGAAGGAGATCCCTTCTGCCTCCTTAGGAAGAAGCACATTAGAGCTGATGCACCATCTTTCCAGCCTCATTTCTTTGGAACAACCACCTTTAACTGCCGAGCCATCTCCCCAGCCAAGCTTCATTTCTTTGGACCCTCTGCTCTGACTAATTTGGTTTACTTGTAGCGTGAATTGTCCACCCCACCTCCTGGGACCTTTGCCTATCCCAGAGGCCACAAGCCTGCATCAGGGCTATGATTGTTGGACAAATGGTATTTCCTACCAAGGGAGGATATAGAGCCCACTCAAAACTATCCAGTAGCTGGCAAAGAACACTAAAGCAACCTCCTTCTAGAAGGTGCTATCCAGGAATTTAGAGTGAAGATGTGCAGTAGTTTGCAATGTGCACCCCGTACCACTTCTGTCTTCCAAGAGGCCTGCCTTCACTCACACTTCCAACAATGAACTCCATCTTGGTGTCTGTCTGTCTAGTATCAACTTGCTCCTGCTAATCCATGACCTTTATGTGATACCTTTTCCTGATTATGTTCAATCCACGCCAGTCCCTCAGAGCCTGCACTCCTGGAGGAGAAACTGCTTGGCAGAGCTCTTTTGTTTCTGGGTAGCACCTTCCACATGGCTATATTCCTGGTTACTACTCAGAGCTTTCCCACCAAGAATGTTTTCAAGGCAAGGTGGGCAGCAGAAAATGCAGGTTCAAGTTATAACAGTCCAGTGTACACTGTGAGGGAAGATCAGATTGGGGTGGCTCAGAAACATACAGCAGAGATGGAGAAGCACCAGGGATGCCCAACTGAGCTGAAGAGACAGAAAATCCAACAATGATTATGATTCTTCATGATGGGAAGATAAATGTTGAGGAAAAAGAAATGTATAAAAATCCTTAAGGGTATATAAGGAGGCCAATGACTCATTGTAATCAGCCAACAAAGAAATAGTTATTTGGCATCTAGTAAGAAGAAAAGCATTGCATTGGACACTGAAGCTGATCTATAAGGAGAAAAAAATTCAAAGGAGCCTGAGATTTAGTTGGGAAGACATGATGAAGGCACATCATGTCAATTAGTGACAAAAAGCCATGTAAAACATATAACAATTGAATGATACAGACAGCAAGAACTAGATGGGTTCAGAGGAGAAAGTAAGCCAGCTCTGAGGATGAAAACTCTTTAGGAAGGGGCTGGGTCATAAAGGCATGGTCAGAATGTAGGGGAGAGAGAGACCAAAGCATCCAGGGAGGAGAACAAGGCTAAAGACCCAGCCATCACCATGCTTGGTCAGTTAGTTCCACTTTTCACTCCTTCCCTGCATAAAACACAAACACATTGCTCTGTGCTTTGCCCTACCCACAAGCCTCCACTTTGATATTTTTCTCTTGACTTTGGGAACTGATTACCTGGGTTTGAATTCAGCCTCTGCCATGTATTAGTCCCAAAGGAAGCATTTTAAGTTTTTGCTTATGTTTCCTCAAGCTTTGACAAAGGAGTAAGAAAACTGAAAATCTTCCTCATAAAGTTTAAGTGAATTAATACACACAAAGCTCTTAGAACAATGTCGAATACACAATAAACTCTCACTACATGCTGGCTCTTCTTACTGGTCTAAGCACATACAGTAAGAACAGAAACCTAATTTGGATATACCTAGATCACAGGGTGACCAAGCTCTGTGGTTTTCCAAGAAAAAATTATGGGCTTCTGACCAATGTGCAGCCTAATTTACTTGCTCCTGGTTTGGCTTTTAGAAATGCTTGGAGCTTCCCTATATGAAGGGAAGGTGTAGCTAGAGGAGCACTAGCCACTGGAAGCACCCCTCAGCTCAACCAGCAGCAGCTTTCAACACCTGGCAGGACTGGGTGGGAGCAAGGCACTGCATCTCTAGTGTCATTGCCACCGCTTCCCTCAAGCCTCATGAGACCTGGACTCTCTTCTGCTCCTAAACAGACTCTGAAGTCTCATGCCTTTGTGTCTTGCTGTTCGTAGTAGATAGACATTTCTCAATAACCTCCCCCTCCTTTTTCTATTCCCATTATCTCAGGCATCAAGATGGCCAGCTCCAACACTTCATTTTCCAGGCTCCTCGCTCATTTTTTTTTTTTTTTGGTTTTTTGAGGGAGGGTCTCACTCTAGTCCAGGCAGACCTGGAATTCACTATGTAGTCTCATAGCCCTGAACTCACGGCGATCCTCCTACCTCTGCCTCCCGAGTGCTGGGATTAAAGGCGTGCACCACCACGCCCAGCTTCCTCTCTCATTTTTTACACCAGTGAGACTCAGCAGAAAGTCTAGGATAGGACTTTGTGTTGTTTCCCTGTTTTTTTGGCTTCCTGGCCGTCATGAAGAGGTGAATGGCTACAGCCCTTGGGGTACCCTATACCTCGAGAATGGAAGGCAGGCACCAAGAATGGCTCAGCACAATCGCACTGAGCAACATTTGCCCTGTTGAAACTGGGAGTCACCATACCAGTTCTGGCCACCTGCCTCCCTGTTTCATCTTGAGAATAAGAAATCTCGGTCCTTGCTCAAGGAGCTGCGGGTGCGTGGGCGATCTATCGGCCAGCCATGGTGACTCGGGTGTGAAAAAAAAAATCTCGTTTCATTAAGCAAATGCTGCTGGGGTTCTTCACTCTGGGCTAAGCTAACACCACTGTCCTTACCAACGAGGTGTAAGCAGCACTCCCTAGAGAATGTGGTGCTGAGCATCAGATGTGCTCTCCAAAGTGGGATCACTGAGGAGACGCTCGTGAGTCTTCCAGCTCCTTCATGGTGGAAAACATGCTTTACTTGAGTTTTGGTCCCACTTCTTATGTGGTGTCTGACACAGCGGGTAACATGAATGCAATGAAAAGGACAAAAGATGCCAATCACTGGCACTTATTGATTCACCTTGCTTTTAAGGATGTCTCACTTGAAGAACATAAAAGGAAGATATTCTCAGAGAAGCAAGGTTTTGTTTTATTACTGACATGAACAGAGTCCCTGGGACCACAGTCTGACTCAAGCCTATACCTGAGTATGGGTGTTGTGTAACCATCAGGTTTGGCAGAGGATTGGGTCACATATTCTCTAGGTAAGAGGTCTGTAGTTGTCAACTCCACATCTGAAGAGAAGTTTAGCATCTCTTTGTTACAGGGAAGAGACAAGGAAATAAACATTTCTTTTTTAGAAAGATATTTATTCACCTGAAAGAGAGAGAAGAGAGGGAGAGAGAAGGGGTGCAGGCACTGCAAACAAACTCCAGATGCATGTGCCACCTTATGCATTTGGCTCTACATGGGTACTGAGGAACTGAACCCAGGTCCTTTGGCTTTGTAGGCAAGTGCCATAACCAATGAGCCATCTCTCCAGCCTGAAATAAACATTTCTTGAGTTCCAGTTTCATGCCTTGCACTGAAATAGTTTTACTGACATGATATGAGCTTACTTAATCCTTACAACCATTTATTTCCTTACATATTGCCATTTTATTTTTTGATCCAGTTTTACAATATTAACACCATATCTCCTAAGCTGATATGATATGCACTTAATGCGACTCTTCTTTCAGGTCTTCTCCTTAGCAGAGGAGGCTCTCTGTTGGTGCCGAAATAACAACAGTTCATACATATAGCACTGATGTTCTATACACCACTTAAATCAATGATGATGTAAAATAAGTGCTGGCAGCTGAAGACACATTTTCCCTCTTTTCCTTTCCTTCCTCCCTTCCATCATTCAGCTGCATATACATTCAGCAAAGGTGAATGACACTTTAAAGGTAGCATGACACCAAAGGAGTCTCTTTCTAAGATGGTGAAAGCTTACACCCATTTTTTGAAGAGCTTATTTGTAGCCCCATTTTACTGATAATGAATTGGAGGCTTATAGAATTTAAACTTGTCCAAGGTGAAAGGTTGATCAATGTGTTATAGTTATCATCTTGTTGCTGGGACAAAGCACCCAACCTGAAGCAGGAGAAGGGTTTATTTAAAGATTATAGCTTTGAGGGGAAGGTTCATCAAGACAGAGAAAGCACAGCATAGGAAGGAAGTAGTCGAGTGAGTAAGGGGCTTGGGGCTATAACACCCCTAGGCCCACACCAATAACACCCCTCCTGCAGCAAGGCTCCACCTTCCCAAAATGCCACAAGCTGAGGATTGGTTATGAGTCTTAATCATAAACTTTTCACATTCAAACTGCCATAAATGGGTACTGAGGGGCTAAGAATGTAGTTCAGTGGTAGAGCATATACCTAGCAGGTATGAGGCCCTGGGTTAGCTCCCCAGCACTATGAAAAAGGAAAAGAAAGGGGTGCTGTGTTATAGTTAAATAACAGCAAGAAGTTTTACTGTGCACAGTAGGGTGACTATGAATAAAAACAATTGTACTGTACTTTTCAAAACAGGTGGGAGAAATGATTCTGAAAGCTTTTATCATAAAAATGATGCTTGAGATAGATGTGTCCACTGACTTAAGTACTACTACACAATGTACAATGTGTTGAACACCACATGGAACCCTATGTACTGGCCTATGTATTGGTTAACAAATTCAAAAGCAAAGATAAACTTGAACTCAATTCTGTTTAATTGCTCGTCACTAATCTTTATGCATAATGACTGCTGAAATCTAATAGCATCACACTCCCAGCTGCCTAAATTTCTTGAAGGAGTTAAGGTGGAGGCCATGGCCACAGCACAGATGATGAAGGCAAGCTGAGAGGCCAGAAAGTGGCCCTGGGGAGAGGCATCTGTCTTCCTGCTGGCCTGGCTGCTCTGCTCCCAGCCGGGTGATGTGTCAGTGGGAAGGGAAAGTCATTATTAGGAAAGGCCTATCCCTCAGCTCGATCTGCCTGAGCTCCTATTCCAAGGACTCCTGCTGATCACTCCACTTAGCTGCTCTGGGCTCATTACCCTCTGGGACTCACTCTGTCTATCCTCTGCTGGCTGCTCAGCATGAGCAGGCCCCTAGGAGCTCACTCACCTCCCTGACTGCCCGGGAGCCACTGCTGCGACCTCTTCTTGGATTGCAGCAGAAGTGACAGCCAGGGCATCCCTCTGCCATGAGGCCAACGTTCCAGGGGCTCCCATTTCATTTCTCCCTGGCTTCCCCTCTGCTGAAGCAAGCAAGCAGACACCCAGAGAGGGACTTAACCAAACTCTGAAGCTATAGGGGGTTCTTTTAGATCCCTGTGGGGAACATTAGCTGACAAGAGCAAGGGAAATTGGCTAACAGTGCTGGCTGGGGGAGCTGTACATGCTGTGGAGGGAAAAGGGCAAGAGGGATAAGGGTGGGCACACACTGGCACGCCTTCCAGTCTGCCAAGCCATCACTGCGCCTGCCTCTTTTTTACCCTTGACCAAAACCAAAATTCTTCCAGCTCCCCCAACTAAGAAAAAGCGATTTGATAATTGAAGAGCCCAGAGAATTTATTGCCGTGGAGATGAGGAAATTTAAAACTCATAACCACCTGCAGGCCAATAGATCAGACAGATATCCATCCTATTAGAACAACTTGACACTGCTATATCCATCTTATTACACTAAATGGTTAAGAAAGCCTAGCTTCGCATCACAGAGACGCTCGCTCCGTATCATTTTCTGCTCACCTTCCTGAGTAAATTCATCAGCCCATTTTGTTTCCTCTGCTGAGATCGGCCTCAGAATTACAAACTGCTGAGAGGCAGCAGAAGTTTTAAATTAAGCATTCATGGGCGTAGGTGAGCTCTGGAAATGATGGTGGGTCGCCAGGCAGGCAGGCAGGCAGGCAAGATTTAGTGCCTCGTGTGTGGGGGAACACCAAGGCTCATCAATGAGTCTGGATCAAGCCTGGGGATGGAGGAGCTGGGAAGAGGGAGAGGAGAAAGAAGGCTAAGGAGGAGGAATTTAAAAGCTCTCCGGAGGGTCAAAGGGCCAGACACGCTGCATGACAAAATGAAAATTATTGAAGACTTTGAACCTTTGCTAATGCCGGCCTTCGTGCAGGGGATAAATACCCACTGTGCAGAACAACGCATGTGTGAGGTGGGCCCTCCCTGAGTAGGACAGTTAGCCAGGTGCTGGCACCCCTCCACTTCCCTTAAGGCATTTCCAGACTCCACCTCTTCTACCGAGTTTTGCATTACTAGCACTTGCCAGAGGTTTTAAGGACATAGACTTCTGCCACCCTCTGCGGTTCCCTTGGGCAGGACTCCTTTTCTCCTCATTCTTATTTGCCTTAGGAGATGATGAGATTGCCTCTCTGTTCCCTGCCTTCCTGCCACTGGAGGCTGAATCCTGAGATACCAAGGCCTATGTGCATACTGTGGTGGCCACTCCTGCTGACCACTGCATGGGCCACTCATTCAGTCCCAGAAAGGAGGCCTTCCTGACAGCAGTCTTAATGGTGATGGTGGTGTTGTAAAGACAGGCAGCAGCAGCCTGGCTCTCTGGGGCGCTGCCCCCTGCACTAGCCATTCCCATTACCTTGTTTTATTTTCTTTGATTGCAGAGCAGCTCCAGTGTGTGGGCAATAAAGCTCTGACTGCTGCACTCCACAGGCCTGGGGTGAGGAGAGCTCAGCTTGCTGAATAGGGAGGCATGGAGAGGAGGCCTGAGCAGGGGGCCTATTCCAACAAGCGAATCCCCAGGGCAGCCATACCAGAGAATCTCCCTGTTTTGAAAGGCCCTTTGAGGGCCGGGAGAAAAAAGAAACACTATGGAACTGTGGCTTCTCCCTGGTCTGCCATTCACCCAGGATCCCCATTCTTGGTTCCTTAGTTTTGCAAGGCCCCTCTTCCATCAGAAAAGCCTTACCTCTCTCAGCTCTACCCCCTGCTCCTGGGCTGACCTCTTTCCCCCACTTCTCAAACAGCCTACTTCTGTCTTTTGAACAATTTTGTGCTCCGGTCTTCCAAGGAGTGAGGAAATTGATGCATTTTCCTTGGACCCTGAGAGCCACTCAGTCGCTGAGCAAAGGGCAGGCAAGCTGTCTGCATCACCTACAAGGGCTCAGGCAGAGGTGGGATAGGCCGAGCTGGAGGGTTGGTGAGGGGCTCCTTGAAGGTTCAGGTACAGGCTTGTATGGGATAAAAGAGGCTTTAGGGAGACGAGAGAGGCAGTAGCTGGCTGGCTGCCAAGACACAGGGTGGCAGAGCTTCTTGCAGCCCCAAATGGTTTACAAACAGAACCTTTGCCAAAGCGTGTCCCTGTCAATTCTGAAAGCCTTAAAACCACGTAATTGCCTCTCTAATGAGACTCTCTAAAGAGCCCCTTTCCCACCAATTGTCTACAACACTTACTGAAGTTAGCTACATCCTACTTAGTACACACATACAAACATATATATATATATATTGTGAAACTCATTTCTGCTTTATTTTATACCAGTTTGAGATAATTATGTCCCAGTTCTGAGGCTCTGGACCCACACTGTATATAGTAGATACTAACAATAACGAGAAGGGGCTACAGGGAAGGGGCTAGATACTGGTCCCTTCACATCATTTTAGTGACTAATTCTTCTGCCCCAGGGGACCCACTGATGTAACATTGCAATCCCAGGGGCAATGATTTTCAGGGCACAAAAGTAGGATGGGACCCAGGACTGGCATTCCAGGCACAACCCACAGGGGCATGCTTTGGACAAGGAGATAGATTTCGTCTGATTTCCCTTGACGGACGAGTTGTGTTCAGCAAACAGCACGGCATGCAGCTGTCACTCTGATGCTGAGTTCTGACAGGCATCGATCAGGCTGCAGTGTGAGCATGCAGATCCACACACAGCCTCGTCAACATGACTGCTTGGAAGACAGTTCTGTCTGGGCCAGGATGGCTGCGCCCCAGCCCTGGTGGATGCTGCTGACAGGGAGTCTGCGCCAATGGAGGCAAGGAGGGGGGGTGAAGCTTCTCCAGTGAAGTGGAGTCTTTTGAAAAGGGAAGAGGGACAGATTCAACCTTGACAGACAGGCTGCCATAAGGGAGCCTGTTCTGACAGTTGAGATGAGCAAAGAGGGGCACTAGGCTAAAGGCAGGCATAATGCTTGTAATCTGTAAGCCTAAGTAGAAAAAAACAGATGGCTGGCAGCTTCCCTCCCTGCCTAGCAGCTATGCCTCATGCCACCCTCTGAAAGAGGCCTAAGGAATTCCAGAACAATCCACTGGAACCAAAGGTCACCTCAGTCTCCTTCCCAATGCAGATGTCCTTCTCATGCCTGGGGGTACAGTTTATATCAAGTAGCTCAGTACCCTGGAGCTCCTCTTCAGGAAGAACCATTTTGCTCTTAGGGAAAGTCCTTTTTCACGTGGAAGTCTCAGTCTAACTGTTCTTCTTAGTGGTCTAAGTTTTATATTTCTGTGCAATTTGGAACAAATCCGATTTTTTTTTGTTTGTTTTTTTGAGGTAGGGTCTCACTCTAGTCCAGGCTGACCTGGAATTCACTCTGTAGTCTCAGGGTGGCCTTGAACTCATGGCGATCCTCCTACCTCTGCCTCCCGAGTGCTGGGATTAAAGGCGTGCGCCACCACGCCCAGCCCGATTTCTTTTTCTTATCAGTGGGTGGCTCTGGAAAAGTCCCCCAAGTCCAAGCATCACTTAGACAGAGAGCTGCACTGAGGACTAAGTAAGAAAAGGCTCATCAAAACACTTAGCAACAGCCAGTGCACAAGTATTCCTTCCCAGCCTCTCCACTTAAGAGCCATGGGTATTGGGAATGTTTGCTTTGTTCTTTCTTTCCCTCCCTAGTGACTTCTAGCACTTGTTGGACTTGAACCCTGGATGCCACCTTGCTCAGGTCCCTTTAGGAATGCCTCACTACTGTATCAAGAACCTCTAAAACTGTGATGCCAGTAATGGAGCACAGCATTCCAGATGCTGCATAGGCCATGAAGAACAATTTTCTCCTTCAATCTATACTTTCTCTATTAATACAATTTTTATCAGTTGCTGCCCTATTGTTAGCATACGATTTGTAGTAAACAACCCCCCCTTGGGTAATTTTCATATGAATTTGCCATCAAGCTAGGTCACCTTCACCTTGTAACCGGATGACTGATTTTGAACTTAAGCACAAGACTTGGCATTTGTTACAACAGGTTAATTATGTTTCACATTTATTTAAGTTTTAGCCCACCTCTCCCCACACTTGTAAGCAATTTCAAAGCTTGTCTTTCTGTCTAAGATGAAATAGTTTTGTTCATCTCAAATGATCTTTTAGGTCTCCATTGAAGTCTTTGGAAGGGTGGGCCCAGAGGCAAAAGCATAAACTTGTATGGAGGCTTTAAGCTGCCCTATGTGGAAAGATTTAGTGTGCTACTGAGAAAAGGAAAAACAGCCCCTGTGCTGGGGACCTGTGGGGAATGGGGGCAGAGCTCTGCCTCCAAGAAGCCTTCACATTCTCTTCTCCTCACTGTGTA
>PVHP010001183.1:0-112200 GCA_004024765.1 Zapus hudsonius
TAAAATGAACAATGGTTAACATAGGTTTGGGGGGAGAGAGTGGTGAACAGGAAGATCACAGAGGATTTTTAGGGCAGTGAAACATCTATACAGAACACTGGAAATACATCATGATAAATTTGTCTAAACATGTAGAATATACATTACCTTAAGTGAACTCTAACGTAGACTATAGGCTTTGGGTCATATTGATATATCAGTGCTCAATGACTGCACTGAAGTATCTCTCTGGGGGCTATCAGTAATTGGGGAAGCTATGGATGTTTGTGTGTTTGAGTTAAGTATATGGGGGAGCTCTACTTTTCTGCCTACTTTTATGTGAACCTACAAACTGCTCTAAAGTAAAGTCTATTTGGATTTTAGAATGAATTAAAATAATAAAATATGAACATATGTTTCACAAAAGAAGTTTATATTCACTAAAATTCAGTTATCATAGATATGTGAATATATTTATGTCTTTTTAGACTGTGGATGATGCTCTAGGAAATCCTGTCTAGGGAGGCAACATCTAAGGTTCAGTAATTTCTTCCTTTTCATGCATATTGTTCTCTGTTTAAATTCAAGTAAAAATTTAAAAAATTGGGGCTGGAGAGATTGCTTAGTGGTTAGAGACACTTGCTTGCAAAACCTGATGGCCAGACTTTGATTTCCTTGTAACCAACTAAAGCCAGATGTACAAAGTGGCACATGCATATGGAGTTCTTACAGTAGCAAAGGGCTCTGGTATGCCCATTCTCTCTCTCTCTCTCTCTCTCTCTCTCTCTCTCTCTCTCTCTCTCTCTCTCTCCTTTTGTCCTTGCAAATAAAAATTAAAACATTGTTAAAAGACAGGAAAAAATAATTTTAAAAATTTTAAAAAGTTACCAGGTGAGCAGAGCATAAGGAAAACTTACAATTTTGGCTCTTATATGGGTTAATTAATACAAAAGCTTTAGAGAATTGTTTGCTAATTTGCACAAAGACCGTGGGTCATGCTTGGAATATACAGGTCCTCAGCTAAGTGGCACTATTTTGGGAGGTGGTGGAATCCTCATGAACAGGAGCTTAGTTGAAGGAAATTTCTACAGAGATACACTTCAAAGGGTATTGTGTCCTTCACATCTTCCCCAACCCATCTTTCCATTTGCCAAAAGGTAAGTAGCTCTGGCCTATCGCATGCTCTCTATCACGCTGCTCTGAGTCAACTCAGAATCGGAAATAACGGGGCGGAAGCACTATGAACCGAAACCTCTGAAGCTCCAAGCCAAGATAAACCCTTCCTCTTCTTAAGCTGGTCCTCTCAGGTATTATGCACACTGACTAAATATCTTGCACAAACCAAGTGTTCCTACTGATTAATGAAATTATTACATTTTGAGATTTTCTTTCCAAAAATATTTCTGCAAAGAAATAATCATAAGTGGAAAAAAAACAATTAGTGTAAATGTTAGTCTTAGCATTTTGAATAATAATGAAAAACTGAAATAATGTAAATGTACAATGCCAGAAATGAGGCTACTATCATTTGATTATTTCATATTGCTTATTAAATTTCTAACTTTTAAACATATAGACAAATCATGTAGTTTAATAGAATAAAATTTTATATGCATTTTCTCTTTAGCCATTAACTAAATTAGAATCACATGTTCATGATATAAGAAGTGAAAAGGCAATAGCAAAAACAGAACTCCAAAAAATAATGTATAGTGAGGGCTTATAGAAGAAATTTAAGTCAGGTTTTGATTATCATTTGGCAATACCAGTCCCTTTTAATTGCCACTTGAATTTGAAGTTGTCCATTTGAAGTTTTCCATTTTACTAATTCAACAGATTGGTATTTGTTAAGCAAGTCAGTGTGTCAGACGTCATACTATCTCCCTCCAATTGCAATGGACATTTCAGCTTTAATGCGCTAATCTACATATGCATTAGTCTGTCTGAGGATTAGAATCCTCAGAGGAAACAAGATGAGTGTTCACTCTCTCGATTTTGAAATGAAAAAAAATGAAGTATTTTTTAAAAGGTGGACTCATTTCAGGTGTCTTAAAAGGTCACATGAGTAGAAGGAGAGTGTCAAACAGAATCTCAGCCTATGACTCTGTACACATGTATGTGGGGTGTGCAGGCATATGTCTGTGTGCATAGGGAAGACAGAGGCCAAAGTTGGATGTCTTCTTCAATTGCCCTCCTCGTTATGTTTTGAGAGAGGGAGTCTTTCTCACTAAATCTAGAGTTCTTCAACTGAACTAGATTAGATGAGCAGCAAGGCCCTGGGATCCTCCTGCCTCTGCCTTCCCAGTGTGGGGATTGCAGGAACATAACCACACTCGGCACCTTCTATATTTTCACAATCCTTAATGACTAACATTGAAAAAATGTACCCAGTTATAATGTTCATTGGTTGTCTGTCTTTCCTCTGCTACAGCAATGGGGACTAAAGGGAGAGGGTAGAGAGTAAGGGAATCTGGGGGTATAGGAGGAATGGGTCACATGGGGTGGGGGAGACCCAAACAATATTTATGCCTGTAAGGGAAAGTTTGAAAAAGCTTCTGCCATTATTTAATAATAACTATTAAACTTCAAAATCTATAATGAGAAGAGCTATGATTAAACCCCTTAGTTACTCATGTATTCTCGAAGAGTTAAGATATTTACTCAGGAAAACCAGTAAAAATAGTAAATGACAAATCAAGCTCCATGTCAGATGAAGGGCTGGGGAGATGGCTCAGCAGTTAAGAGCACTTTCCAGGCAAGCATTCTGAACCCTGAGAGAGCTTGAGACCTCCTGAGTTTGATCCCCCAGCACCCACATAAACAGCTGGGTAACCCCAGTTCTCTGGGGAGTGGAGACAGGTGAATCACTAAGGCTCATGAAAAGTGCAGCCCCAGCTTCAGAAAGAGACTCCATATCAAGGAAATATGCAGATGAGAAATAGAAGAGGACATCTCATGTTCTCTTCTGGATTCCTTATGCACCTACACACACATGTGAATGTACCACCACACCACAGGACACAAACACCGAAATGTTAAGAGGAGATTGAGCTATACACACAATGTCTCAAAGTCTATTTTCTTCAAAATGATGAAATTTATTGAGCCTTTCACATCTAGTCACTGAAAAAGTAATTCTTCATCGAAATGGCCTTAGTAAGGAGCTAGATTCTTCCAGAGGAGCCATGATTTAAACTAAACATAAAAATTGTTAAAATATTTTTCTTTAGTTAAAATTTAATAAAAAATTGTGTGGACCTGTGTGAAATGGTATGTGTGCAGATATGCATTCCCCATGTGGGCACAGAGGCCAGAGGAGAATGGTGGGTGTCCCCTTTCATTCATTCCATTGCTGATGTACACATTTCCTTGAGGCAGAATCGTCTCATCATTCTATAAGGCTTGCTGTTTTCACATGCTGCAGCAATTCCCATCTCTGCTCCTCACAGGAGTGGGATTACAGATGTGCTTGGCTGTGCCCAGTTTTTAGGGAATTCTGAAGAATAAAATTCAGGTGCTTTCAGTCCCCTCAGGCTCTCATGCTTGCTTGTGTGCTTAACACTTTTACAGAGTCATCATCTCTCTAGCCCCCAAGTATTTTTTGCTTAGTACTAAAAAAATCTGTTCTTAATACAGTGTCTGTGATTCAGTAAGTGATTTAGTTTTGCAATTTACTGTTTAATTGTATTTTTAGAAGTTAATTTCTTTGTAATAACTTTTGAGGAAAAAATCATTGCTATTAGTTTAGCACAGCATTATTAAGGAACATTCTCAGGAATATTTCCTTAAGAATTAGGAGAGCATCTCAGAATGAACAGATGTACCAGCTGCTGCTGTTAGCTTAGGTTCTATAGAACTAACTTACAAACAAGAGTATCAGTAAATAATCTGTTTTCCAATAGCAATGTGATGCTTACACATGGACAAAATGCTTTAAAACAGTATATGCTAAAAATCCTGCACAGCAAATTACTTCACAAGGATTGCTATTTTAACATACAGTATAGATTCTGTAAGAATGGAAACATGGTAAATTCTTCACATCTATATTTGAATAATCTAGATGACCATTTATCACTTTAATGACTCTAGCACCAGTCAGTTGCACTAAAACTTTCCCACAATATCTGAATTTCACATTCTTTTTATTAAAATATTTTTATTTCAGCAAGTATGGATCCATCAGGGCTTCCTGTCACTGAAAATGAACTCTAGATATGTGCATCTGGCTTTACAAACAGAGGACTACTGGGATGCCTGGGAATCAAACTCGGGCCATCAGGCTTTGTAAGCACTGCCTTTAACTGCTGAGCCATCTCCTCAGCTCATATTATTTTTTCATAGCATACCATGAAGCTAAATCCGATCCATATTTTCATATGAGAACATCCCTAGTTAAATAATTGACTATAGAGATTTAAATGTATGGCTCCATAGACTCAAGGTTGAATCTTGAGTCTCCAATGGGCAGAGCCCTACTGAGGAAGAGGTATATCTTGGAGTCCAGCCCTAAGGTGTGTAGTGAGCAGTTTGAGCTCTGGCTATTTGTGCTATTGGTCTTTGCTGGTTGTTGTTGGTGTGTCTCTGCTATGAAAATAAGCCAGCTTCTTCAGCAATTGTCGTTGTTTCCCTGGAATTTGTAAAGCTGAAATAAACCCCTTTCCTGCTTCAAGCTGCTTTTGGCTGGGTATTTGTCCAGCAACAAGAAGCTGACTACAACACCAACTAATATTTATCTACCAGAGCTCTAATAAATAAATTTGTACAGTCCATTTTATTATCAACTGTCTATCTTTATTGTTTGAAATAATGTATTTTAATGTGGTCCATGACTTGTAGAAAACTTCCAACTAAATTGACAGAAAATGAGCTTTCACTATATAGAGCAGCACTCTATGGCCACAGATAGAGCTAATCACAAAACGTGTATTTAAAATGAAACATCTTATCCACATTATTTTTACATAGAAATGATCTGTTGTTACAAGCTATAATTTATAAATGGGCCTCATATCCCAAGGAGCAGCATTTCATCTTTTTTGAACCATCACATAAAACTAGAAACAAAAGAAGACAATTAGATGTTCATTTTCACTTTTACTACCTTACAGTTTTCTTTTCAAATCTTCTTTCAATAGTTTTTGCTTAATTTATTACACTGTGATAAAACCATTATGACTTTTGTGCTTTCAGGGAAAACATACACACTATATTTAAAAGACAAGAATTATTCATAAGCATTTCAAAAATTATCACACAGCCATCTAATGAACACTGTAGGCTGTAAGCAATGATATTAACATGTATGTACCTTGCTGTGTCCTGGGATATGAGAAGATTTATGAAAAATAATCTGAGGTATTCCGTTAATGTAAATATTTTTAGTTATTAGCTCTGTTGACTACATACCTTGCCCAGTAATTCTCCCAATGTGACATCTTCATGATTGAGAACCCATTTCTTATCCTACAGCAACAAGAAAGAAAACAAACGTTTGCCAAGTCCAAGTAAAAATGCATTTCCTGTAAAATTTGTTTGAGGAAATGGAAAAAACAAAACAAAACAAAACAAAAAAAACCTAAAGGGATATTTAACTCAGGTCATCCAATCAACAACATACTAAGAAGTTGTAATTTCAAGATGCTATAAAACAGGTTTTTAAGAAGGTTACTTACAACCCAGTTGGGTATTAAATCTACATTGCAGCAAACCTCTATCAGAAATCCCAGCTTCAAAATGATAGCATTTCAGTAACTAAAGAACAAAGTTTATTTACCATGTACTATAACGCTTGGGCTATGCTCTTGTCATTTAAGAAGTTTTGTTACATGTGCATTTCAAACTTTCATTTTATAATGCACCATTTCCTATTCTCACTTGATTTGATTTTAAAAAAATTTGCATGAACTATATTACTAATAACTTTACTACATAAAATGTCAAGATTTGCAGCTTTCTATAGTACTACATATCATTCCATGTCTTTGCCAAGTAATTTTGAGTAGTATTATGAAGCAACAAACAACAGTTCCAATACAATTAGCATGCACAAGTCCAGTGAAGCAAATACATTATAAAAGAGAGCCCCATTATCTGATCTCAAGAACTGACTACTACACAAGGAGGAAGTTAGTATGTTTTTTTATTAGCTATTTAACACACAATATTATGATGTTAATAAGGTAAGGGGGGATGGAAGGGGAGTGAAATATATACAAAACTAAATCCATAATGAATTGATACCACAGAATCCTTAGTTTTGGACAGTAGGCTCTAGAGAAATATGGGGGTATTGTCTGGTAAGCAAGGCCCTGAAGAGAGTGGGATAAAGCCTAACCCTAATACAAACGGCTCTGGCTTATAACTCCCTATCCCAGAAATCAATTGGTTCCTCCCATATTGAGCTGTTGGAGAGACCTATGAGGTTCTTAAAACAAGACAGGCTTATGTCAAAGCTCTTAATTACTCACCCCAGGCAAAAGATAAGACCCTATTGCTGAAGATACCACAGGCTGCTGTCTCACATCAAGAGACCCCACTGAATCTAGAAAGGAAGCCAGCTCCCAGATGGTTAGCCCATATAGTGCTGGAATGCACTAGATGAGCTGCCAGGAGAAATTGGCCAACAATATTGGGAGAAAGCAGGGGACACTGCTATATGGCAGAGACCAACAAGGCAAGAAGTACTCACCTGTGTAATAGTGGCATTTAACTTAGGTGGGTAACCAATGGCTCTCTGATTGGCTAAGAGATCTGCTCAGTGGCAAGGGACTTTTAGCTGAAACTGGGATCCAAGGCAACGTTTTATGGAGACCAAGAATCTGGACTCCAACGAGAAGCCCCCACTAACCATGGGTCTACAGAGAGGCTACAGCCATTAAAACAATGTTTCATTTAACCTGTATTGACCCCAGTCTCTCCTGGAGATTCTGTATTTTTCAAAAGGCAGTGAGAAATGTGGACAACACAATTCCACCAACAAGACCTGAAATGATAGCTGACTCTCTGGCAGGAGATGAAGCACCCTTAACGCATCACCTAGGGAACAGGTGAAATCACAGATGAAGTGAGATGAGCAAGAGTGCTGCTTCCATATGGAGCCTGACAGCCTGCACCAGGGGGTAATGGAGACAGACACTGAGGATATTCAAAATTGTCCAAAGCAGAAACCCAGGAGACTCTTAAGAGCTCAAATGTAAAGCAGACTTAAAACTAACCACCATGGCTCAGGAAATTTTGTGGAAGAGGGGGTAGAAAAATTGTAAGAGTCATGGTGAGGGGAATATCCAGAGGTATATCCTGCCCCATCAAAAACAAAAACTAAAAGCTATCCGCTGCTTGCACAATTCAAAGTTCTCCATCCCATGGAGAGTTCCAGCAATCCCACTGAGGAGAGCCCTCAGTAGATTGGGGGCAGGAAGGAGGGAAATGGGGATACCAACACAAGACTTGTTCATACAGGGTTTCTACCTATTAATTAAAAAAATTAAAAAGGTAGATTTTTAAAAAGAAAGAAAAATGAACCAAGGAAAAAGAGTGGGTCAAGACATGAAGCTAACTGGAGGACTAAAGGAGAGGGGTTAGAGCAAATAGCAAGAGGTGGCAAAGCTGAGTGACATATTTTATTCATGATTTAGGTATTTTTTATTAACAATAGTAGCTAGAAAAACAATGACCTTAGTAAGAATCACAACAGGTAATTAAGCATCTTGAAGTGAACATATAAGTATGGTTTTAAAGTGTCCTTTGATAACCATTTGAAGGACTGTTTGTTGAGAAGCATGTGACCAACACTCAACTATCACACTGTGCTAGATAAGTCCAATTTTGTATTTAAAATGCAGTTACATATGTAGATTTTCAATCTAAATGTTGAGTTAAAACTATAAAGATCTTAAAAGAAAACATGGCAGAGCAGCTTTACAACACATGAGTAGGCCAAGATGTCTTTAGCACAAAATGCCTAAGTTCAAAAGAAGAAATGAAAACTGAACTTTGAGCTCAGACATTCTTCCTCCCAAAGGCATCACTTAAGAAAATGAAAAGTCAAACTATAATCCTGAAGACTATTTCTGCAGTATTTATATCTGATATCAAATTTATGTGCAGAACAAAGGACTGAATGACCTAAATTCAAAAGACTGTGTACAAAAATTACTATAATTCAAAATAGTGATAAGATTTTGAGGATGTGAAACCTGTGTGGTCCTAATGCTAATAATGAAATCCCAAAGCAGGAATTCCCAAAGCAGGAATTCCTTAAAAGCTAACATTTCTTAGACCCTCAATTTCTTGATATTTCTTTTAATTACACATTTAAAATTTGTGCAAAATTTTACATGTAAATTATATATCCATTAAACTGACTTTTAATGAAACATTTTTACCCTTTCCCAGGAAGATTTGAAAAGCCTACACTATCTCTAAGGAAGCCTGGATGTGTCTATTTTAGCTCTTAAGATGAAAGTTGAGCTGAATATGAAATTAGTTAGATATGATGAATAAAATCCCAATATTTATTGCACAACAGGGTGATCACAATTAATAAAACTACTTTAATAACTTTATTTAAATGATGTTAGTGCAACAATGTTAAGTATATGATATGATAAATAATTAGTTTGGTATAAACAATGTGATGTGTGCTTATGCATTACACTGTATCCTATTGTATCTTTTTCATATTTATCAATTAAAAGTGAAATATTTAGTCTTCATTCTTCCAAAAGCAGGACAGAGAAAGATTAAATTCAAGTCATTAATTTGAGAAGTGTAAGGAACAAAAGGAAGCAAATACAGGGGAATGACCAATAAAAAGTCAAAAATAATATAAGTAGACAAAACAAAATAAATAAGATAAATAAAATGTAAGCTAGCAAGCCAGCAACCTGAGAGACAAAACTCTGGAACATGAGACAGCCATGTGCCTCAGAATTAGCTTACTGGGTGGGGATTTGCATGGGAACTCCTGCAATGACTGAAGAAAGTAGGAGAACTAATCCCAAACCATTCTTTGTCAGGTTTAAGCAAAGAGACCAACTGTGGATGTAGCAGAAAGGTCAAAGGTAAAGACACCTACGCCTGGAAGATGCCCAAAGTACACTTACACAGCAAGACCCTAACTGAGCAGGTGCTGACAGCACTGACTACAGCCCTTAGTCACAGGTGCACCCGATTTTCCTGAAGACTCCAACCTGATGGCTCCCTCTTCCCAGACCATCTGTTTCTTATACCCTCTCTCTCCAAAATTACAAATATTTTCCTACTTTCTACTTTTTCTCCAAGCCTTCTACATACACATATTTTTGTACAGAGTCCAAACTAATCACTGAATCTAGAGCCAAATTTAACTTCAAGGCCAACACAAGTTATAGCTTCTTTCAATAGCAAATCAAGCAATGGACAAGTCTAATAATCAAGTACAAAACTGAGCAACAGTACATGAGTTAGATAATCTAAATATTTATAGATTCTGACATCTCATTTCTTAATATCTTAATCCTTAGTGCATGTTACAGTAAGTTTCATGTTTGTGAGACATTCAACCAGAAACAGCTTGTGTTAGGAAAGGGTTTAGTTCAGGCTTACAGAGTCCAGGGGAAGCATCATCAATGGCAGGAAGAGGCTGACTCACTTCCCTAGACCCAAGCAGAGAGACATCAACAGCCAGCACCACAAAATAGGCAAAGCTCCAACAGCTCTTAACACACCTTAGGACTAAACTACTAGATCAGTCCCCAGTTGCATATCTCTTCCCCAGGAGGGCTCTGCCCACTGAAAATTCAAGTTGTAAGTCTGAGTCTATGGGGCCATACATTCAAATAATCATAGTGCAATTTTCTTTTCATGGACTTCATTCTAAATTACTAGTGTAATATTTTGTAGTACATGGCTGTACTTCCTTTACCTTTAGTTATAAACTTTCTGGCATACATCTGGAACTCACCCTCATTATCAACAGAATTTCATTGCTGGAAGATGTCAAGTACTCCAACGTGCCCTAAGAGGAAGACGTTCTTCAGAGTGACTATGTTTATTAATTAAACTTAATATATCCACTTTTTCCATTAAAATATATTTGATAATTTCTAAATAGATGATTTAAATATTATATGTCAAGATGGAAATTATAACAATGCTAAAAGCTGGGACGTGGTGGCACATACTTTTAATCCCAACATTCAGGAAGCAGAGGTAGGAGGATCACAGAGTTCGAGGCCAGCCTGAGACTACATAGTGAATTCCAGGTTAGCCTGGGCTAGAGCGAGACCCTACATTGAAAAACCAAAAGAAATGAAGTAAAAGAATGCTAAAAGTTGCTTCAAAAATTCTCAAAAGTTATTCAAAGTTAATATATTCTTTTCGCATGTAAACAATGAAATATTTAGTACCCATGAAAGTTGTACACATGAAATATTTAGTACACATGAATTTTACTAATCAACTCAATATTCACATTGTTTCCATTTTCACATAAATAAAATTTAGAGTCAAAAAATAAAATTAAATTTATAAATGATAAAGCTTTTATAAACTACATACTTTAGGGAAAATTATAATTATATTAAAATGTGGCCAAAGGAAGGGTAGACCTGCTTACAATGCAAACTTCCAGACACAAAACAGCTCTGATATTCAAGATTTCGCAGTGCCTGATAATACACATAATGGGAGGAAAAAAAACAAAACAGACTAATTGAGAGGGGGAAGAAATATGGGGGAGAGGTTCATAATGGTTTATTGTCTATAATTATGGAAGCTATCAATAAGGTTAAAATGTAAATGACTTTATAAAAAATTAATGCTAATATATGAATTCAACTAGTCAGAGATATTTTTCATGCATCATAAAGTGATCATAAAGTGATCACAAAGTAATCAGTCTGTCAATTTACTGAAAGACAGCTAAACAGTGAATAGCATATTGGAACATGAATGCAAACTGAGAAATGGTGCAGAGCTGAGTTCTAAATACATCTTACCAGATATATTTGTGTTTATATGCGAGGTGCTGAATTCAAAGACAGGTCAAACCTTGCTTTCACAGACTTTAATGGATGCATATGAAGAGTAAAGAAGGTACAAAAGATATATACAGAGAATAGACATGGGCATGGAAGAACAAGTGCAAAATATTACCAGGATGGTGGGAAATTCTTCAGAAAAGAGGTTAGAAGGTTACTGGAATGTCTTAGAATAGCTTTCCCTGTCCTTTCTACAAAGCCGTTAAACTTAAAAAGTCTGTGCTTTAAGTGGTCACAAGTACTACCTAATATCTGTGCAAAGAAAATGGCTACCCCATTCGCTGGAGTCTTTGAAAGGGAAAGGTTAAGTGGAAACTGTTGGCATTGGAAAATAAGGCACAGATAATGTGTATATGGGTCAAAAATCTCCATGTTTCTCTTACCTATAATTGCTCTTTCACCTAAACAGCCCCTTTCACTGATGATGAGGGATGATTTTCTAAATTCACTCCCAACAACCATTCCCTGCTCTACTGTGGCATATTCTGAGACATAAGCCACAGAACCATCAACGTCAAATCTCAATGTGATGGCTGAGCTGCAGAGAGGAGCACAGAGATAGACAAATAACAGAAACCAGGAATTTTAAGTTACAGCTCACAGCATAAAAGAGATGCTATGATCCATACATTAGTTATAATCTATACATTTAAGAAACCAAACATCATTGCCAGCATTGCTTCTTCAGGAAAGAACCTCTTCAAACTAATGAGCTCCAGACAAAATTAAAGACTACACTATGCACAAAACTCAAAACTAAATACAAGTAATATAGTGGTAAAAGAGTCTACAGGAAAACAAACCTATGCTGTGCTAGAAAAGGTAGAAAAAAAATCTGAGGCAGTATTTGCAATAAGCCCTGAACATGGATAGAATTCTGATATACTAAAAAAAGAAAATAATTTTGGCAAAGGTATAAGAATGAAATTGTGTATGTAACTATACAAATATAGCAGAAGCAAAAGGTTCTTAACAGAAAGCACCATAAAATAGTAAAACTGGAAATGCTCTAAGAAGATCATGAAAAGCTTAAATGGGGCTGGAGAGATGGCTCAGCAGTTAAGGTGCTTTCCTGAAAAGCCTAATCACCTGGGTTCAATTCCCCAGTACTCACATAAAGCCAGATGCACAAAGGAGCACACACATCTGGAGTTTCTTTGCTGTGGTTAGAGACCCTGGCATGCCGTTCTCTGTCTCTCTTCTCTCTCTCTCTCTCTGCTTACAAATAATTAATTAAAATAAACTAGAATTTTAAAAGCTTAGTTAGGGTAGCATTCAAGTATTAAAAAACCCTGGAAGTAATGCCAGAGGCAAATGAAGCCTTGTGCAAACTGGTGGGGCCCTGAGGAATATGTGAGCGCCACAGCAGGCTTGTCTCAGGCCCTGGGCACACAGCACAAGCTACAGAAGGCAGACCTGGTAACATTATCCCTTCCCTGGGTTACAGGGTAGTCCTCAAACCTGCAAGTGTGCCAATATCACCTGTGGGGGGAGGGAGCTGAGCAAGAACCTGGCAAGCAATAAACAGCTGGGAGAGCTGGGAGAAACAGCTCTGGCTCTGAAACCATCAATCACACTGGGAAATAATGGAGTGGCCCCGACTACCAAAGGAGGGGTTCCAGGCTACCAAGCCACCAAGCTTGGAAGTCTCTGTGCTCTGTAACTACGGAACCCCAAGACAACAAGGCGGCTCTGGCAAGGGAAGTCCCCCCTTTTACCCGCCCTAACTCAGCACAGCCTTGGAAGGACCCTAGATTCTCATCCCATTCCAGACAACAGAAAAGCTGCTGTGCTTTAGTAGAGAAAAATCCAACCATAATGCATCCCCTGCCCAACAAGAACTCTGTTGCTCATAGTCAGGGGAATGCTATGAACTAAAAGACCATCCTGGGGCAAGTCCAGGTGCCCATTCTGAGGCAGCACCAAAAGGAAAAGATTGGAAGCCTAATGGCACTGAATAAACCACAAAGGCTCAGAAATTAAGCAGCCACTGACACTCAAAAAGGCCAGGACCTGAATACTATACCTCAATTAGGTACTTGTTCTTGGGGAAATGAAAGAATTTTGAAGGGCCCAGTGTCCCTTAACATATTACATGTTTAGGATATGAGTCAATAAAACTAAACTGTAATCAGAATGAGAAAACACAGTCAACTACCAGAATAACAGTGGGATGGACCAAATTATCTACTGGAAGTATCTGACAACAATTCTAAAAGAACCACAAAATGCACATGTGTGACTATAAAAATGAAAGAATCAGTGTTTGAACCATCATCTTTCCAAAAAGTAGAAGAGTAAAGCTCAATAAATACCCGAGGAAATAAGCTGAAATTAAAAAAAAAATTGGTGGAATATCCAAATATGTAAACTCAAGAAATTGACAGAACCTCAAATAGAATAAACTCAAAACAATGACTACCAAGATGCACAAAAACTGCTGAAAATGAAACACAAATAGGACTCCTGAAATCAGCCACAGAGACATGAAACATTATTGGGAGGATAAATGACAGATTTATCCTCCCAAAGCCTGGGGTACAGAATAAGATGGCATAATGTCCTGTAAGTATTTATGTTACTACATGTGGTAACATTGCCGTTCAAGAACAAAGGGACAATAACAGGAGTCTCTGATGGAGAAAACCTAAAAGGACATGTGAAAAACACATCAGTATTACCCCCTGTCCCCAGCGAATTGTTTAATGTACCCAACTTACTATAATGCAGAAGACAACAGCAACACTTAGAAGATTAATAGATACAAGAGACATAGTAAAAGTGATTTGTGGGAACGTTCTATCTTTAATTTTTTGTGTAATATGGTGTATGTAGCATGTGTGTTTTAGTGTCCACATTAGCTGTGTTGATAGCTAGTGTGACAGGGTTGACACAACACTCCTGTTTCTGATTAAATCTATAATCACGTTGATGACACTTGGTCACATTAAGAACTCCTGGAATGTTCTGAAATTACTGAGAAATGCCTGTGTGTAAATCGGAAGTGGTGCTGAATGATGAGCCCGGCTGCCAGTGTGTTTAAAGCAAATGTGCAGCCATGCACCTGGACATGGTGTGGGGTCCTTACCGTGGGTCATCATCTAGCAGGAATGTGATGAGCTCTCTGTGACAACTTTGGAATCCAAGACTTAAATGGAGTTTCCTGAGCAATGACATCACATGTTTTTGCAGTTTATAGACAGAAAGGCATATTCCTACAAAGCTAGAACAAGAAAGCCTATGCTTGGACTAGCCTCTGGTGTTCCTGCTGCTCCAGCCTGACTCCTATGCTGCAGTAAACTTCAGATAATAATTTTATATTCAATCATGCATCTTTCCAGTGAAGCAGTGGGTGGTATTGAGAACATAGCACTTCAAGGGCTCGAAGAAACAATGTTTGAACCCACATGTCTGTCCAACACCAAAGTTCGAATGTTTTCTAACAAATTATACCACCTCCAAAAATAGAGTGATCTATTAAAGTAGTCATTTGACTTTAAAATTCAGAGATCAGCAATTTTCAATTTTAATGAACTGAAATACAATGGATTACATGCTCTATTTTAAGTTGTAATTCTGTCATTTTTCACTTCTTTGATTCAAATGGTTGCTATGTAAAATTATAGATGCTCTTTATTCACTGGATTTACTAGGTTTTAATCTAATTAAAGTTTTGTTCATTCACAATTTGTGTTAAAAATGAAATCACAAAATTCTTGATATAACCAAGAAAGATGCTTTATATAGCTGGGAGAATTATGATTTCAATTCTCTATAACCTTTGTAGAATCTACAACTGAGAAAAAAAGGGTCACGCTTTTCTGATGACTGATAACATGCCTACATATTTAATCAGGACTCATTTATTTTCATTAGACAATATATGATATTCTCTCTCCCCATAATAACTCTGCCACTTTTTCCCATAAAATATAAGAAACTCATTTAAATCATGGCACCACCAAAATTAAGCCATTATCATAGTATTCTCCAGTTTTGTGAAAACATTATGTTCTCATAAATTCTACATCTTTGCACATGAATAGGTATAATGGTAGGTATATGCTATAAAAGTAACTGATTATAGCATAAAATGTTAAAATCTAAATCAGAGAATTAATTTTGCCTCATAAAAGTACTGTTAAAGTGAACAGAGTGTCAAATGAAGAGCACACCTTTCTTTGCTCACATACACAGTTCAACCAGCCCTGCTCTGCATAGGCTGCTAGCCATACTACTTGGTGGACCGCCACAAGGTGTAGGTGGTCACGACTTACTAATGCCAATCAACCGTCGACAAATCTCTGGATACTGTACATCTCTCCCAAAGTTATCCCTCAAAGGATGTGACAGGCTATGGGGATGTATTGGAAAACAGAGCTCATGCACTGAAGTCAGTGATCAAGGACGGGTCTCAGAGCACTGTGGAACATTGTCTTCTAGATACAAAGTGGCCAGGGCATTCATGACCTCAAACCAGCAGCAAAATATTACACCCATCAACAGGGACTAGTTGGAAAGAACGAGGGGTTCCGTGGGAGAAGACGTGGGGGGACAAAACAAAGTAAATGCAATTGGATAATGATCAAAACACAATGTGTACATGTAAGAAAATTGTCAATAAAAAAGTTGAAATAAAAAGAAGGGGTTTCAAATCACACCACTTTGCTTCAAATTCAGTTCTCCAGGAAGGAAGCTCACTGAGGAACAGTCTTATTCTTCCTCTACATATCTTCTCAATACTGAAAATCCAAGTAAATGGAGTTTTTTTTCTTCCATAGAGGTGAAGATGAGTTATTTATACATTTTCATTCTTAAATCAGGAAAATTCACAAATATTAAAAAAACAATATATTTCTATATAAAAGCCAATGCAATATAGATCCAATTAAAAATTTAGTTTACTATTTCAAAATGCTAGAAATAAAAGCTGTATCAATATCATAATCAAATGTGTGCTAATATAACCTTATGTAAGGAGGGAGAAAGGGAGATGAAAAAAATTAAATACCTTAAAAAACTAGCTCACACAGATGTTTAACATCTGAGGCAGATGAATTTCTGAACATTACCACATGGCATTTTAGAGTTTTTATTTTGAAGGGTTAAGCATTGTGCATTGGTATAATTCTTAGGAGTAATTAACAAAACATGACAACATATAACAAAATGATTGTCAGAGACTATAATTTTTCCACTCGTCACACTGAGGAATAATTGCTGTCTCTGCTTTCCCTTTATTCACAGGTTTTCAGCATGCCTGCTCATTACCTGCTTAGCCCACTTAGCACATTTGTTCCACTCAGAATCTCTGCCATGGCATGATTTTAGAGGGTAAGGATTACTCAAAATTTGATCAGCTGTGTCATTAAAGTCATCAGGGCTGCTTTAAAGACAAAAATCTTTATTGACAAGCATAAAAGTAATGTGCTTGTCTAGAATCCATTTGAGAAGCTCTAGCAACTGAATAGTGTTTAAATGACCTATAATTCTAAATGATCCTCACGTTTTTTTCTTCCCAAATGGTTCTGCTTGAGGAAATACTTATCACTTTAGGAAAAAAAATTTACATTGTAAGCTTCAGAGGACAGGTCTTATAGATCCTATATGTGAATGACTAAGTTTTATCCATCCTTCTAGAATTTTAATGGTTATTGTAAAATAATGACTACTCAATTTTCCCCTTATATCGGTCTTATATCTGTAAGTGAATGAAAGACTTTATAGCTTTCTGTACATATACTAATATTTTAAGCTCATTTCAGTCATCTTCGCATTAGAATACCTTCCTTTTCTTAACTAAAACTCCCAGCTGACAGACGAAAGGCTATAAAAGCAGCAGATAAAGACCCTTTCCAGTCTCTAGACACCGAGTGATTAAAAATAGCCAGTGGAAAAATCTGCAGGTTCAACTTGCAATATAAAATTCTTACAAGAAACATCTCATTATTTATTCATAAATACTATTACTTAAATATAGATTCTGCCTTTATGCTGATAAATTAGGTTTAACAATATAATGTGAAAGCCCAAGGTTTCATTAAAATGAGAGCAATGTAGTGTTTCTGTTCTCAGGAACTAATATTTACCAATGAGAATGGGAAAGGAAAGGGGATCAACCAGTACCCTACTCCTAAAGAACAAAGCAGATAACTAGGGTTTTCATTTCGGTCTTAGCATTTACCCTCCTTTTCCTTCCCACTCAGAAGACAGGACTCTATCAGGTGGGCTTTGCTCTCTCCCTAGTGACTCTTGGAAATAAGGGTGCCTGGCACTCCACCTCATATAGGGAGACAGCCTTTGAGGAAGAGGCAGGTAAGGAGTCACTTATGTCCTTTCATTTAACATGTAAACATGTGTATGGTGTGTGCTTGCATGTATGTGTGCGGGTGTACCTGTATATGTGTGTGTGTGTGTGTGTGTGTGTGTGTGTGTGTAAGCCACAGTTTGACACTGGTATCCTTTGTCACTGTGAACCTTACGTATTGAGGCAGGGGTATCAGTTCTTTACTCGTTGCCATAACCAAATACCTTACCAGAAGAAAAAGCAAGGAAGGAAAGGTTTATTTCAACTTACAGTCCATCACTGCAGAGAAGGTGTTGCAGTTAGGCTTCTAGTTGCTGGCACAAAGTACCTGAACAATAACAGCTAATGGGAGGAAAGAGTTTATTTTGGCTTAGAGACTGGAGGGGAAGCTCCATGACAGCATGAGCAGAGACTGCACATCACCTCCTAGTCAACATCAAGTGGACAGTAGCAGCAGGAGTGTGTGCTAAATACTGGTAAGGGGAAGCTGGCTATAAAACCCATAAGCTGACCCCCAACAATACACTGCCTCCAGGAAGCTCTAATTCCTAAATTTCTACCAGCTGGGAACCTAGCATTCAGAACACTTAATTTTATGGGGGACACCTGAATTAAACTACAGAAGGCATGGTGGCAGAAGCATGAAACAGAGCTGCTCGTGCTGTGTGCACAATCAGGAAGCAAAGAGTGACGAATGCTGGTGTTCAGCTTGCTTTCACTCTAAGACCTCAGGCCATGGTATGGTGCCATCCATAGTTAGAATGGGTCCTCCCACCTCAATTAACCAGATCTAGGATAACCCTTAAAAGACATTCTCAGAGGTTTGGGGCTTTTATGGTGATTCTAAATCCCATTAGTTTGACAACCAGATATCAACCTTCACACAGGGCCTCCTTGAACCCAAGGTTCACCAATTAGCTAGCCACCTTGCCCCAGATTCCCCTGTCTCTGCCTCGAAGTGCTAGGACTAAGGTGGGCTGCAAGGCCTGCCTAGCATGTAGGGGCTTGCTGGGAATCCGAACTCACATATGCATGCACAGCGAGTTCTTTACTCGCTGAACCATTTCCCCAGCCCTCTTAGTCCTTTCCTGAAGGTATATATAGAGGGATCACATTGGCCTTTGGACGTGACATTGGCAAGAGATAGCTGAGGAGTGTTGTGAATGATTCCAGGTATGGTGCACTTGGGAAGTAGAAGCAAGAGGATCACAAGTTCAAGGCTAGCCTAGGCTACATAGTGAAACCATCTCATGAAACTGAAAATAGTGAGGACTGAAAACAAAGGATAGCTTGTCTTCAAGAAGCGTAGACTGGTAATGTTTTCCAAAACAATTTCTTAAATATTTATTTGCAAGCAGAGAGATAAAAGAGAGACAGAGGTGGGCAGGCCAAGGCCTCTTGTCACTGCAAACAGACTCCAGCTGCACGCACCACTTTGTGTATCTGGCTTTATGAGGGTACTGCTGAGGAATCAAACTTGGGTTGTTAGGCTCTACAGGCAAGCACCTTAACTGCTGAGCCACCTCTCCAGCCCATATTTCTTAATTATACTTCATGTGTCCAAATTTTGAATAAGACATATAAAAATGTGATAAATGAAAAAGTACTACTATATTTCTATGTCATATATTGTTAATATTTGAGGGGCCTGGTATTGTACACATAAATATGTAAAACTTTAACAATTTAGCTATTAAATATAACATGCTCTATTTCATTACTTTGACACATATGCAAAATGCATAGTTTGCCTAAAAACCTATGAAGCCAACCATTCACGTCTCAGGAGTTTTGTACTACCACATGGCCGCAAAGAAAACATTGTCCAGGCCCACACTCCAAACTTGGTCTTTTCTTCCTCCCATCACCTTCCCAAGGAGCCTTGCATTTCTGCACATCCAAGCTGAACCCATCTGTCTCTCAGACTTGTTAATCCAGTCAGTGGTCTCTCTTGGAGATGATGGGCCTGGGTCAGGGTCCTGCACAGAGCATGGAAATGGGTGCAGGATCACTCTGACAGGCAATATAACATCCTGCACACCCTGATGTGGAGTGTGTGGGCACTGTAGGGAGAGCGCATCTGTCAGAGCGAACCAGAGAAGCAGCCCTCCTTCTGGACCGAAAGTCAAGGTCTCACCTTTCCCTTTGCAATGTGACCAACCTGTGGTTATCTGTCTCTGCCTGCTAAAAGTTAAAAGTCTCAGACTCACAGTCACTCAGTCTTATGGTGACTAATACAAGATATAATTAATAAATATTTCTTAGGTTATACTTTTTATAGTAATGTAATGTGAAAATGTAACTTTTGGGGAAAGTACTTCATGTATTTCACAAAAATGATCACATTTCACAAATATTTGCCAGACCTAAGAAAGCTAATCAGTTGAATTCTAATTAATCTTACTTAAAACTTAAAGCAAGAAAATGAACTTATAATAAAGAGAAGGCGCATGTTGTTCATGATTTTATGAAGCATTAAGATAAACGCTGAGGTAAGAAACTTGCCCATAAAGAGGTTGATTTTCACTCTACTACTCAAATGCTCAAAATATGCTGTTAGTAAACCAGAATTTATAAAATGTTGGGATGCTAAAACTGAAAAGCAATTTTATGTGTGATTATAAAAATCCATAAATTGCTTGATAATTATCTTAAGCACCCCCTTATCCTATTCATCTTTAATGTAGACAATCTTTGATTTCAATATTAAAAGATATCTAGGCAGATTTCACAAAAGGAATCTAATATCATAACCCTAATCTATTTTTTTCAGGATAAAGGAAAATGACCTTGTCAGTATTTAAGTTTTATGACATTTCTCTGCAGATCTGCTAAAATCCAAGTTAATTAAAATGGTACTTATAGCACGAAGAGAAAATTTTATATACACATGTATTTGTTTTCTGATGATGAACAAAGTTTAAGTATTCTGACTTTTTCGGTACTGGGTTCAAATCCTGATCCTGATGCATGCTGTGCAAGCACTGACCACTGAATAACATCACCAGCTCTGTTTTCATATTTCTGATAGATGTATAAAGAAGCTACACTGAAATTATCCATGTGAAATGAAATATTTGAAATGATTGAATTTGAAAGAAAAATGGTTTCGTAACCTGGTTATGAGCAAACCAATAACAGGGTGTCGTTTATGCTTTGGAGGCTAAAAAATTAATTCTTCTCATGTCATTCAAAATAGCAAACAATGAATAAAATTAAAAAATCAAAGTGGACCCTCTTAACCTAATACCAAAACATGGCTTCATAAGAAAGAAAATGTCTAAACTATTGAGACAATTAGTATACTACTGTTCTTCAATGAGTAAAATAAACTAAAATAATAATTCATTCTAAGACAGTTGTTGGACTGGCAAAGTGTCCATTTACTTAGTTTTCATGAACACCAGAATTCAATTTCCTGCTTTTGAACTTCTGGCTGAAAAACAAATCCATTAAGCAGAGCTAGCGAACCAAGAGCCTAAACTCACAAGGGGATTTTATAATAAGCTAAAGTATAATTAATTTTTCCATACATCAAGTTCTTTACCAAGGGAAGAATTGCCACAAGTCAACATTAGTGTCTAAAAAATCATTCCAATTCATTTTTTAAAAATATAAACAGAATTACCACAATAAAACATTTTTCCCCTAGTCTAAAAAATTATACAAGGGGCAGAATGTTTTTATTATATAACAAAGAATAAAAAGAATTTTTATTATTCCTTTTTAACATCATCTTTGAAAGATTCACAAAGAAATACTGATATTCTAGAACTACAGTAGAGACTAAAAAATGTGGCCAATTTTATAGTACTGTGTGTATGAGAATAAAAGTTACTATATTTTATTTTTTTAACATTTTATTCATTTTCAAGCAGAGAGCGAGAGCGAGAGCGAGAGCGAGAGCGAGAGCGAGAGAGAGAGAGAGAGAGAGAGAGAGAGAGAGTCTGACTTATGTGGGTACTGGGGGATTGAACCCGGTGCCTTAGGCACTGGAGGCAAGTGCCTTAACCACTGAGCCATCTCTCCAGCCCAAAAGTTATTGTATTTTAAAGCAATTTCAAAACAAACTTATTTATAAATGATTGTCACGTCCAAAACTCTGGGAATCCACATGTAAAACTATCTTAACAATACTTGAAATGTTCAGTAAATTATAAATTTGTGTGTGTAGATTTAACTTTCACAGAACCTGACACATTTGATGTGGTCAAATGTGGTAATCAACGGCTTATTGATTGACTAAGAGATTCACTTAATGACAAGAAACCCTTAACTGGAACTGGGATCCACGGCAAAATCCTATGGGGACCAAGAACTCGGGCTCCAAGAGGAAAGTCCTACTACCAGAGAGAGCTACAGAGAAGCTACACCCATTAGAATCTTGCCAAAATAGCAATATTTGTCTCATTTAACCTATACTGATCTCGCTCTCCAATAGAGGTAGTATTTTTCAGAAGACAGAGAGCCAGGGATATGAGGATGGCTGATATCCTGGCAGAAGATGAACAACCCCTGACCTTCACACAGGGACCAAATGAAACCTATGAGAAAGTGAAGAGATAAACAGGAGACCATATTAGGTTCAAAACTATAAAATCCTTACGAGCATACTGTAACCTATTGAGAAAGTAATGAGCGTCGCCTGGCAAGAGGGGCCATGAGTAGTAGGGGAGATAGTCTAAGCCTGTGAATAATTAGATCAGCCTGGCAACCCCTGGTTCCAACCACTGGTTCCTTCCCTCACTGAGCTGTTGACCAAAGCGACTCATGAGATTCCAACAACAAGACAGAATTCTGTCAAAGCTCTTGAGTGCTTTCCCCAGGCCTGAGGCAAAACCCTGTTACTGAAGAAACCACAGACTGCATCAATCAGCATCGTGAAACCCTTCAACGTCCGGAATGGTATCCAGCCCCCAGAAGGCAGTTAGTGTAGTGCTGGAAGGCACTGCACAGGCTGCCAGGGGAAACTGATCAACGACAGCTGGAGTAAACAGAGACAATTGTCACGAAACACAATCTGCGGCCATGAGTAGGCTGACCACATCTCCTACTGGGAGGGAACAGTGAACCAACAAAGGAGCACTTGGTGTAATGGAGGAGCCTGGGCCTGGGGGAGACAATCAACAGCTTTCAAATTCGACCAATTTTCCACTCAGTGAGAGGGACCCCTTGTTTGGAACTAGGGATTCAAGGCGATAGGCACCAGATCCCGTACTTTTGGGCTCCCAAAACAAGATGCACTATGGGAGCGAGTGACAGGGAGACTACTAAAAATAGAATCTAGGTAATCCAGAATTGTGTATAGTTGTTAACCTACACTGATCTCACTCTCCGATGGAGATTGTGTTTGTATTTTTCAGGATGCAGTGAGAGAGCTGGGGCCCATCTAACCCTACCAACTGACTGTAGGCCGATAGCTGAGATTCTGGCAAGAGAGGACCCACCACAGTCATATCGTTGAGGATCCAAATGGAACCCCGCAGAGAATGACGGGATGAACAAGGGGCCCACAGCCACAGCCATTAAATCAACACAGGATAAGCCAGTGAGACAGAAACCAATGATTTAGACACAAAGACCCCTAAGCTCACAACCTTAAAGCAGCCTTAATACTCATCCACCATGACTCAGGGAACTATGCGGAAGAGGGGGCAGAAAGATTGTAAGAGCTGTGGTGGAGGAGATTATCCAGAGGCATGGCCAGGAGAACCTGGCTGAATACTAGGCTATCCATGGTCCCCTATCACAAGGACTGATCCAGACGACCCATGGAGGAGGTTATCCAGTGGAGGGGGGAGGGGAGGGCAGCGGGGAATTGGGGATAACAACTCATTGTTTGCCCACTAAATGTTGTAACTCATTATGAACAATAAATTAAAAAAAAATAACAGGAGACCAATCATCACAGCAAGTCAGATAACCCATGAAAGGTCAATAGAGACAGACACCAATGATATCCAACACAACCCAAAGCAGAAGTCCAGAGACACTTAAGATCTCAACAACAAAGCAGACTTAAAACTCATCCACTATGACTCAGAGAACTGAGGGGAAGAGGGGGCAGAAAGCTTGTAAGAGCCGTGGTGAGGGAGACTATCTAGAGACATTGCCCCCCAACAATGCACAAAGTAGGAAGAAAAAAAATTGGCTACCTTGGGTGGAGTTCATAACCCCTACCCTATAGACAGATCCAGTATGCACAACAAGGAGGGACCTCAGTGGGTAGGGGACTGAGAGAAGGGAAATGGGGGCACAATCACAAGATTTGCTCATATAACATATATATTTATTCATAATAAATAAAAAAGAAAACAAATTTTACAAAACAGGGCTGAATGCTATTAATAAATCTAAAAACATAATTCATACACTCTAAACAAAAATGATAAATAAAATTGAACATAACATCAAAAAAGTGACTATAAAAATTAAGACCCATTTTATGTCAACTGAAGTCACCTCAAAGTCACCTGCAAAGAAAACGCTAAACATGAAATGACACTGTTAGAAGTTATTTATGATGTTTGTATCATTATTTTTAAAATTAGCCCTAAATCTTTATATAACTTGATCTTCATGGCTCTAAATCTACAGCTGTTCCTAAAACAGATTTGACTTGAGAAACAAAGCGTCACTAGCAGGCTTACGCCTAACTTATCTCCTGTGGTTGCTGGGAAGTATGCCACAAGGAATAAATGACACTCACCAAATCTTGTTGAAAAGTGGGCCGTTTTCCTTCTTTGAAAAATGTTTAGTAACAACAACAAAAATTTTCATTCAACTTACAGTGGAAACACCTTGGAGACACAATGTTAACCAAGTGAGAAAAGGTATCAGTCTGGGGAGATTGCTCAGCGATAAAGCATCTTGCTACTCTACCATGAATGCCAGAATTTGATCTCTAAAACCCAGGTAAAGCTGGATGCCATGGTTGCCCTCTGACAAACACACCAAGAGAAAGTGCATGTGTGCAAACACACAACAACATGCACTCATACACATGACCATACACACCCATTAACCCACATTAGAAATTTAATATAACTACTGGCACTGTACTCTGGTTAATTTCTTAAGTGTAGAAAACAACAGGTTTTGTATATATGACATGTGTAATATTGTACTTAGAGCATACTCACTTCTATCACCCTCTCTTGCTTCCCACAACTAGTCCTTAAATTATAGAAATAAAAATCATCTGAAGTGCTTGGTGAAACAAGATTACCGGTTTCATGTTCTGGATTTCTGACAGTAGGTCTGGCACAGAGTTAAAAATTCTGCTTTTTAAAAAAAACATTTACTTATTTATTTGCAAGGAAAGAGAGGGAGAGAGGGAGGGAGGGAGGGAGGGAAGGGGAGAGAGGAAGCTGGAGGGAAGGAACAACAAAAGCATGCCAGGGCCTCCTGCCACTGCAAATGAATTCCAGATGCATATGCCACTTGTGCATCTGGCATTATTTAGGTACTGGGAAATCAAATCCAGGCTGTTAGGCTTTGCAAGGAAGCACCTTTAACTGCTAAGCCATGTCTTCAGCCTCCTTCAATGTACATTTTGAATTCTCAGATGCTGTTGGTGCTACTGGTCTAGAGACCACGTTTTGACAATATTATGCTAATATTTTGGTTATTGTTTAGGAGAAAGTTATTAGGGGGTGCATATTTAAAATGTACCCAGCAAGACATACCTAAATTTCTTGTTACATTTTATAAATAAACTTATAAATTGAGACTTTGTGAGGACATGCCTACATGGAGAATATGAGGTAGCCACATAAAAGTTTTCTTTTTATGAACATGAAATAAAGTTTGAAGAGCTACAAAATCAAACTGGCATATATTGCTTAGAGCTTGTCTGTTACTCCAAATCAAAACTTCTCCAAATGGAAACAAAGGGACATTTTTGAAGCTATGTTAGAGGCTAGATGTGTGTGGTTTTTGTTTTCTTTTGAATTACTGGAACATTTTGGTGTTAGATAATACCTGATTCACACAACTCAGCATTGACAGTTCAATCTCTCATGTGAGGCAAGTCAAAGTCGCATGGTTTTAACAGCAGTGCTGTTCATGGGAATCAGGCTCTTCGCATTCCTTCCCTTATTTGCCAGTCAAACACTACAGAGCAATATTTAAAAACCAATGTGGGGAAATGCAACTCTACAACTTATGTCCTTTTTAAACAAAGTTCATATTTTAGGTAAAGAACATGATTAATCCTTAACAATGTTGTAGGAAATTACATAGCTATGACATTTTAAGAGCTTATCAAATGACAAATAATATGTTTACATATATGAGTCAAATGATTGCATGTATCATTTCAGCATATATCTTCTATATAACCAGAATTTATTTACAGAAGAGGAAACAGGAGCTGTTATGGTTTAAATATGAAAGGGTCCCTATAGGCACATGTGCTTAGATGCACCTTGGAACCTTTAGGAAGTGGAGCTTTGCTCAAGAAAATGGATCACTAAGGGCCAGACTTGAAGTTTTATAGCCTGCCCCCGACTTTCTCAGCTCTAAGTCCTGTGTCTGTATTTTCAAGTAAGATGTTGCAACTCTGCATCCAGAAGATCGCTCCCACCTCAAAACCTCAGCAGCAGTAACAGTCCCACCTCAGGAATGCTCCACTAACATTATAAAGCTCTGCTAGAACGGTGGTTCAGCCACTACAGTGTACCATAAGGAACAGTTTCAGCTAAGTGAATCTGGAGGAAGTCAAGAAGATACACTCAGCTGAGTCTGGTAGCAGACCTGTAATCCTAGCTCCTTATGAGTGTTAGGCAGGAGGATTGCAAGTTCAAGATGTGCCTGAGCTACAAAGTGAGTTAAAGGCCAGCTTGGGCAGTGTAGTGAGTGAGACCCCACACACAAAGTAAAAAGGAGGCTGGAGATTTAACTCAATGAAAGAGCATGTGCCTAGCATGCATGAGGCCTTAGATTCCATCTCCCAGGCCATCTTTCCACCAGGATGTCTTCCAGTATTCGAAGGCCCTTACCCATCTCCCTCACCATCTTACAGTATCTCTGAATTTCCCTGGGCATGGTGCCCTGGATGGCAAGAGCTTTCTTAGTTTTCTACAACTCTCTCCATAATAAGTTAAAGGAGGCTCCAAGGCCATGGAAAACATTGTGTGGAGTCTTTTATCCTGAGTACTATAGATGTTAAGGGTGGATCACTCTTCCAATGGGGTGGGGCAGTCATCCTTTGCACTATGGGATGCTCAGCACTATGGCTGTTCTCTACTCACTAGATACCAAAAGCTTTACTTCCCTCTTTTACACACAATTAAAACTGCAAATGCCCCTCTCGGAGCAAAGCATTGTCATGTGAGCCCTGCTACACCAAACACATGACCACAGACCCTGTTTGGATAGATATCAAACTGATACGATTAGGTCCTGGCATATCTGGGAGACAAGTTGTAAAACCACACACACATTCATTCATTCCTTATGTTTTATGGGCTCTGGGCCTGGTTCTGCCACTTTGACGATCCCCTGGCTTTAGTCTGCACATAAAAGGACACTGCAGTGGGTGTATTATATTGTGAACCTTTTTCCCCATCTTGACCAAACCCACTTGTTTGCTACTAGGCTTTCCAGCTCTGCTGACTTCTCATGCCTCTGGTTACAAAACTACTGTTCAGCTACTCCAGGCTGAATCCTCTCCACTTTCAAAAATCTCTTCTGTTGCTTAATGCAGCTGTTTGATGTCTTCTTCCAAAACCGTCCTTGAGTTGTTATTTCTCTGGCCTGTGAAAACCTTCCATTCCAGCACCTCTCACTTACTGCACACTACCTGTGAGTCCTCTTCCCTCCAAGCACTGGTCTCAATGAGCCTTGTAACAAAACTGCCACATTTGTGAATCATCTTTGAGGCAAGCCCAGTTCAGTCATCAATCACCTCTTTTGTCTGTGGCTCCAGAATGTTCAGCCCCATTCCTTTAAATATCACCACTTGGAATCCTCCCGAATATAACATTTTCAAAGCTGGGCCAGCCTCTTTCCCTGAAGACCTCCATTCCTCTTAAATGGACCACATGAACTATGCTGTGTCTTCCACACCAGTCCGTGTTTCCTGCTTTCCACGTGCTTGTGACTCAGCCCTAGCCTTCTCCCTAGATCCCAATTTCCCTTGAATAAGCCGTACTATTTGTGATTTCTCCCTAAATAAACTCATCAATTCATAATTTATCCTTCTTGAGTTCATATCAATTCTTTGTTAAAAATAGGACAGGAGTTGGGCATGGTGGTGCACACCTTTAATCCCAGCACTCGGGAGGTCAAAGGTCAGTTTGAGGCCAGCCTGAGAATTCCTGGTCAGCCTGGGTTAGAGTGAGACCCTACCTTGAAAAACAAAAACAAACAAAAGTAAAAGGATAGGACCCAAAATTTGGGTTCACAAATTTGGGGAACCCTTTGAACCCCCAAATCCTGCATCATTATGGACTAAGAAGAGAAGACTGAGTAGTAAATATAATCGAAGCCTGAGAAAAAAAGAAGGCTGCACTGTAGAAGCAAGCTCAGGCTCTGCTGGTAGTAAATGGGGGATGATGGCAGAAATCCTGGGGAAGAAAACAGCACAACAGGACAAGTGAAGTAAGGTATTTTTAGTGGCTGTTAAGAGAAAGCTGAAGGCAGCAGCTCCTTGATTAGGATACAAGATGCACCAGATTTCTCTCAAAGGAAATGGTGTCGGCCTCTTAACATTCTGGAGGTAGAAAGGCCATTTGTTCAAAAGCAGATGAAAAAGAAAGCAGTATCCAATCTCTGCAGGTACACAGGGTTTATTGAGTTTGTTTTATTTTGAAGTAAGGTTGAATTTGCTGTGGATGCTGGCATAATTATATTCAAAGAAATAAAGGTGAGATAAAGCCCTGCTAACAAGAAAGGGGGAAAACTCTATGCAAAAGGTGGAGGAAGAAGCATTGGGAAACACTTAGAAAAGGCCAGCTTGGTGAGATCAAGAAATGAAAGGAAAAAACCATAAACGCCATGCCAATAACAAAAGGATAAGAAGGGGTGAGGCAGAAAGGTTATTATATGCTCCAAACAAACAACAACTAAGTTAAAGTGTTCAAAACAAATACGATACCAGGAACTACCTTATCTAAACTATTTTACTGGAGTTCATTTTTTTTCCTCTGAAACTAACATGAGATGACCTGCTTTCATTGTGTATGCATTTGGCTGTACCCAGCCTGAATTTTTAACCTACTTGTGTTTATATCTTCTCAGTACTTCACTAGATTTTAGATTTTGCTCTATTGAGTCCTTGGGCCTGCCCAAGCAGTCTTGGCTTTGCTGAGTTCAAAGAAGGATCTCTCCTATCATTATCACTTGACTAAAGGAGCTACCTAGATCTGATTTTCTATAAACAAGCCCTGGCTAGGAAGGAAGTCCTCTTTCCTAGAATTAAGGTTTAAATCCAATCCTGGCATTGTGGTTGGTTAAGATCAGCCCCAAAACTTGCCATCATGGAAGTGATGTGCAGTTAGGAATGGAGCCAATTCCTTTTTAGAAACCCACAGGATGCCCAGGTGCTGATCTTTATAGACAGTTATAAATATTAGTCAAAAATTACAAGATAAGAAAGAGACTGAGAACATAAAACTTTTAAAGTGAGAATGGAAGTTCACCAGTCAACCATTAAGATCTGTGGAAGCCAAAGAGAGTCACTTTCCCCATTCAGTTATGCATACCCTTTAAAATTTAATCTTCCTGCTTCCCTTGTGTAGAAATCCTTCCTCACCTAGAATCTGAGCTAGCCTTCTTACTTACTTTGTGGCAGAAGTCATGCTGGAGTTACAAAGCCAGGAGCTGAACAGGCCTTTGGAACACTGTTCTGAGGGCCCAGTGAGTTAAAAAGGTTTAAAAGAGAATGAAGTTGTCTCACCTGAGCTCCCCTAATCATCTGCTCATTGAATGCAAACGAAACACCTGAATGGGGCTAGATTGAAACAGCAGGTGAAACACAAGCGTCATTAAATAATAAAACTTTCTTTCCAGACAAACATTTTAGGAGGTATCATGCAGGAAAAAAATAAGTGAAATAAGAATGAGAAGTAGCATGCATTCTGGAAGAAGCCAAGAGAGAGGACAGTTCCTATGAAAGAGTAGTTATATCTTCAAATAAGTAGCAAAGGTTTTAAATAGACCGAGTGTCCAGAGAAGAAGTTATTAAAGCTCACAATGAGGCATCATCTCAGACATTCAAAAGTTCAAATTCAAAGCTGGGTAAGATAGTTCTTTCAGTAAAGTGCTTGGCTTGTAAGTCTGAGAGCCTAAGTGTCCCGTATGCACATGTAAAAAAACAAAATAGCCTGGCATGGCAGCAAATGCTTCTAATCCCAGAGCTGGAAAAGCAGACAAGTAGACCCCTGGGATACACTGGCCAAGTCAAACCTATTTGAAGAGCTCCAGGACAATGAGACAGTAAGAGACCTTGAACAAAAACACCTGAGCGCCACCCTCCCCCCACACACACTCTATTTCAATTCCAGTAAGTAATCAAGGTAGAGACTTTATGGTAAGGTTCAAATAAGCAATTGATGAAGACAATATTCTCATAAAATATTTGCAGTGGCAGGAGGCCCTTGATGTGTCAATTCCACCAGCCTTTCTCCCTCTCTCTCTGAGAAAAAAAAGTACTAAATAGAAAAATTATTACCTCATTGTAGACAAAAAATATTTTAAAATGAATTTCATATTAAAATTAATTAATTAACATATAATTATAAAGATGCTTTATTTCATCTTTGAGTATAGGACAATAGTTTTAATTCGCTAATTTCTTTCTATGGTTGTCAAAATTAAAATGCCCACAGACAAGATCACGGTCACATATAAGTCCATGATATGACACTCAAAACTGTCATCAGGGAAAATGCAAGTGAAAACAACAGTGTCAGAGCACTCTGTACCTATAAGAATGGTGAAAGTCATTACCTAATGTATTGAATTTTTCAAACTGGAAAAACCAACTATTGGCAAGTATCTGGAGTGACTGGAACTCTAATGCATTGTTGGTGGGAATGAAGTGGTACAGCCATATTGGAAAGAACTTTGCATTTCTTACCATGTTAGACAGATACTTGCAAGACACACTTGCTAGTCCAGGTCCTGAGTGATACTCAAATAAGAAAGCGATTTAAGCCTGGCATGGTGGGACATGCCTTTAATCCCAGCATTCAGGAGGCAGAGGTAGGAGGATCACCATGAGTTAGAGGCCACCCTGAGACATTCCAGGTCAGCCTGGACTAGAATGAGACCCTACCTCAAAACAAAACAAAACAAAAATTAGCTTATGTCTTTTTTTTTTTTTTTTTTGGTGTTCGAGGCTGACCTAGAATTCACTATGTAGTCTCAGGGTGGCCTGGAATTCTCAGAGATCCTCCAACCTCTGCCTCTCAAGTGCTAGAATTAAAGGCGTGTACCACCATAACCAGCTTGAGTGATTCTCATCAAAAGCTGCAATTATTCTTCAACTGAAAAATGAATTAAAAACTTTGGCTTCTATATAATGAAAAGGTACTCAGAATAAAAGGACATTACTATCTGTTCAAAAAATATGCATATAGTTCAATTACATCTAGTTAAATAAATCAAGCCCCAAATGTTTTATTTACTATATATTAATGCTTTATTTTACATGATACCTCATTTCTTGAAAAGGACTGCATGGCTAAGTTGACTAGATAAGGACATAGAAAAATTTGGGGATGTGATATAATGTATAATTTGACTGTGATGATGGTTACACAAGTACACCCATTTCTCTAAGCTCATTAGAACTGTGTGCAGCTGGGCGTGGTGGCGCACGCCTTTAATCCCAGCACTCAGGAGGCAGAGGTAGGAGGATCACCATGAGTTCAAGGCCATCCTGAGACTACATAGTGAATTCCAGGTCAGCCTGGGCTAGAGTGAGAACCTACCTTGAAAAACCAAAAAAAAAAGAACTGTGTGCAGCAATGATTTAATTCCTCTCTATGAAAACCAATCCATAGTAAGACAATGTCTAACTGAAACAATGCTAAGTGCCCTTAATAACGCACTTCAAAGATTAATGTCTTCTACTAAATTTCACCAAAAAAATGGCCTTATTTCAAGCAACGCTTATATCTCATTTACTTCAGAAAGAGAACTACTATTAAAAATATTATTCAGATTGGAGAGATGGCTTAGTAGTTAAGGCATTTGCCTGCAAAGCAGAAGGACCTAGTACCCATGTGTGGCAGTTTGAATAGATGTCCCCCAATAGAATCAAAAGTTTATTAAAGATTGTGAATTGTCTCCAGTCTTCTGGCTGGAGGTGTCACTTTGGCCTGGCCTCCTGGGGTCTGGCCCAGAGGTATTTCTAAATTGGATGCAAAATTCCAGTGATACATATGCAAACATCAGCCTGAGCTCAAGTCTGGCAGTTCTGATGTTTTGTGGTTACTGTGAGAGAGGTGCTTGCTTTGGAGGTGCTGGGCCTCTGTCTCTCAGCTTGGATCTGTGAAAGAGGGCCAGGCTTTTCATTCAGTTTTGGAACTTCCCCTGGATCTGTTATTTCAATAAATACTTTCCTCCCTAAAATTGTGCCTGGTTTGGAGATTCATCCCAGCAGAGTGTGGCTGACTACAACACCATGTAAAGCCAGATGCACAAGGTGGTGCATGTATCTGGAATTCATTTGCGGTGGCTGGAGGCCCTGGCCCGCCCATTCTTTCTCTCTGCTTCTCTCTCTCTCTCTCAAATAAATGAATAAATAAATAAATCATTCAACCAATACAGAAAAAAGACAATACAGGCTATTGCCAATGTTCCTGGTAACCCACCAAAACTAGATGGAGAGACTCTACTGCTAAAGGTACCACATGCTGTAGTTGTAGGACACAGAAATTTGGCTGGAACTGAGCTGAAGGCAGCTTCCTCAACAGGGCATGCTACATAACCAAACACCCAGGCAAAATGTGCCCACTGGTACAACAGTAACATGTAATTTATAAGGCCCCCAACTGCTCTCTGCTTGGATTCAAGGCCTGCTCTGTGGGAGGGAATACATGCCTAATACTGGAAACCAAGTCAAAAGCCTACAATTTGGAATGTCATAGGCCCTAGATGAAAGGTACCACTGTTCTTTGGCTAAATGGACACACTGTCCCCATCCAATTGCCTTCTAAATGTTTATGCTTATGCCCATTGATTAATGATGCTCTCACTTTTGGTGAGAGAAGCTTCTTATTAACATAACAACTGGGAAGACTCAAGACTTGTCAAGGTGACAAGAAGTGACAGTTGAGTGCTCGGTACTGGATGGCACATCTCTACACAACTTCCAGGATTCAAGGAACATTGCAGAGATAGTGGCAGAAAAAAATATTAACAGTACTGTCACCACTAGCCAGAGAAGTTCCTTTTGAGAGACAGCTGTAGAAGCTAGGGAGCCTCAAAACTCATCCAAGTGTTGAGAACAAGGGGCTCTTGAGAGGTCAGAACTACATGTAACATCTCTATCACTCCCTCCAAGGCTCCATGGCTCGTGCTAAGCTTATAAAAAGTAAAATCTTGCTTGTGGCTAAGTAAAAACTCTACATAGCGACATATGTTACCTCATCACAAAAAGTAGAAGGAAAAGTAAAATTGCTTCCCAAGATACAATGTAATTTATGAAATTATCTTCATCTTTTCATCTGCCTCTGTTACAAAGCACATATAAGTAGTCATATGTTTTATAAACAAAACCAGGAGTTGCTTCTAAAATGCATCTAAATTAATGAACACTATTTAAAAACAATAATTTTGAAATATTTACAGTTGTTCTTTAGTCAATAAATTATATTAAAAGTGATCTCTATATAATATGATTTTTGTCTTAAATAAGTTGTACTCTAAATAGAAATATTTACTTACAATTAAATAATAAATTTACTTATCCTTACAATGATTTGACTTTTCCTAAGCATGAGGCACTGTATAAGTTTAGGAAGTACAAGAAGGAAGGAGGCATATACTTGCTCTGAAGGAACTTCAAAGAAAGGTTTGTGTAAATTCCGTGTTTAGTATGCTTTCAATTGTGTGCAAACAATGCTTAAGATTCTGAAAGAATACATATATTTGGTTTTTCTAGATAGGGTCTTACTCTAGCCCAAGCTGACCTGGAATTCATTATGTAGTCCCAGGGTGGCCTCGAAATCATGGTGATCCTCCTACCTCAGCCTCCTGAATGCTGGGATTAAAGGTGTGAACCACCATGCCCAGTTTAAGAATGTATTTTTGATTTCTTGTGTTGTATAATGTATTTGTGCATGACAAAAAATATTTTTTTTCAAAAAAATCAGAAGTAAGCTTTGTAGCATTTTTTTATGTTTCTTTGTTTTTCATGAGAGAGAAAAAGGCAGAGAGAGAGAATGAGTCATGAGAGAGAAAAAGGCAGAGAGAGAGAATGAGCGCGCCAGGGCTTCCAGTCACTGCAAACAAACCCTAGATACATGCGTCATCTCCTGCATCTGGCTTTATGGGGGAAGTGGGGAGTCTAACTCATGTCCTTCTGCTTTGCAGGTAAATGCCTTAACCACTAAGCCATCTATCCAGCCCCATAGCATAATTAAAAAAAAATATTCTAAGCAAATCTGTTTTGTATTTATGATTACACTATTTCATGACCTGTTTGTTCAATTAACAGCATATTGTGTGCATATTACCATGACATTACTCTAAAATCATTTTAATGGACTATGTAATTCCTATCTCCATACACATTTACAACCACTTATCTGCTCCTTTTTCGTGGGTGTTTATATTATTGCCAGTTTTTAACTATTTTTTTTAAATATTATACCCCTGGATGCACCAGAATTATTTCTAAATTGGTTTCAAATGAAGTTCTTTTTTTAATATTTCATTTATTTACTTGCCAGTAGAGAGAGAAAGAGAAAGAGAGAGAGAGAGAGAGAGAGAGAGAGAGAGAGAGAGAGAGAGAGAGAGAGAACTGCATCCAGTTTATGTGGGACTGGGGAATTGAACCAGGGTCCTTGGGCACGGGAGACAAATGCCTTAACTGCTGAGCCATCTCTCCAGCCCCGTTTTTAACTATTGTTTTCAATGCTTTGAAGCTTCTTAAGCTTACAATATTCCTTTCTACAACATACCACCAGACTTAAGGTCATTAAAAAAAATCATATGACTATTTTGAAACCAATAATGATTGGTATCCAGCAAAATACTTTGATAAGTCAGGTATAGAGGTACACACCTGTCATGGTTTGATACAGGTGTCCCCCACAAACAAATGAATGTGTTCTGATTGATAGATCCTCAGCTGATGGAAGTTTGGGTTTTACAACCTCGCTGGAGTTATGTTGTCAGGGGAAGGCTTATGGGGGTTATAAGCCATCTTCCCCTTGCCAGTGTTTGGCACACCTTCCCGCTGCTGTTTGCAGTGCTGTGGCAGAGGTGATGTCCAGCCCTCTGCTCATGCCATTGTTTTCCCTGCCAGGATGGAGTCTCCCGTGGAGTCTGTAAGCCTAATAAACCCATTCCTCCACAAGTAGATTTTGCTTGGGCTCTTTCTGCGAAGCAACAGAGAAAGTTGACTACAACAACACCTGTAACCCCTGAACTGGGAGGATGAGGTATAAGGATGGAGACTGAGTCAGCCTAGGCTTCTTGGTCCATGAATAGAGGAATTTTCTGTATCTGTTATGAGCCATGTACAGCCAATATATGTGACTACTAAGCAACTGAAATGTGATCAATGAAGTGGAAGAAAATAAAGAGCTAATTAACCAGTGTAGCTAGTGGCTATGTATTTTTGCAAAGCATAGCTTTGCATGTCCACTACCCACTGTCATCTCAAAGAGTTGTAGTAATTTACATTTTCCTCAGTGGTGTATGAGCATGCTTATTTTCTCATACCATCATTAGTGAAGGCATTTATAGTTTTCATAATATCAAACTGACAAGGAAAATGGAAGTAGAATTATTTAATGTAAAAATAGAATTTTTTCTATTTTTTAGTTTTTTATAAAAATAGAAATCTTGTATGAAAATCAAACTTTACACAACATTGAATACAAATAGGCATTTATAGATTTTTACTTTATTTATTTATTTATTTTTACAATTTATGGATGCCCTTCAAGTATATCTGAAACATCATCACAAGCAGGAAGAAAATTTTCATCAGAGCTTGGCTCTTTTTCACTGAGTTTTAAAGGGAGGTCTTTGAGCAAAAAAAAAAAAAAACCCAAAAATCAAAACAAAAAAAAACCTATTATCTCTTTCAGTTTGAGGCATAATTCAATAGTGTCCTGAATTTTGAACACTCTGGTCACTCTATTGAAAAGCAGGTCGGATCTTGACTGGGCTCACTGCTCTCTTATAACTTAGATTCACAGTGCCACATACATGATTCTAAAACCCATATAGCTCTGGAAATCAACTCATCTGTAACACAAGTTAGTCATTAAATAATAAACATCATTGAGCATCGTCTGTGTACCAGACATAGTGCTAGGACTGGGAACAACTGTGGAACCTGTGCCCTTCAAAGAAGTAATGGAATATAAACAAAAAAATAATTAGTATATAAATTACATAGTGCAATTGAATGTCTAAGCATTCTAGAGATGAGACACAGGATAAAGATGAAGGGCTATCTTTTTTATTTAGATTTTATTTAGAAATATGGAAAACTTTAGAGAATTTCTATATGTCCTCTAAGAACACACATACATGTGTATGATTCAGCTATGTCAGTTATCAGTATGGGCTCACATAATCTTATTTTATTTGGAAATTTATACTCCATCAGTGTCTGTGTGCATATGTTTGAATTGAACTCATGGTAAGTACATACTGAGTCATCTCATCACACACACACATATATAATATATATATATAATAACTAAAATGCATTGAGATGGAAGATGACTAAGGGTTAAAGTATTTGTTTGAGAAATCTGCCATCCAGAGTACAATTCTCAAACCACCAAAATAAACTGGATACAAAAAGTGGTACAAGGGTCTGGTGTTTCTTTGGAACAGCAAGAGGCCTGACATGCCTACATCCACACACATGCACATTTGCAAATAAGAAAATAATTATTTTAATAAGAGCACTAAGGCAATTGTAACAATAGCAAAAAATAATAATAAATCACAGCTATTAGTGTAGAAACCCACTGCAGTTTTGCAGTGCGCTTCAGCAGAGGATCTCTACAGCTGACTCCACTTAGACTTCATCTTCAAGATGCTAACAAAGGTTACTCAGCTATCTACTTAATGGAATAATTACTCTTTTCATTTTCTCTCTTATTTCTGGCCCTACAAAAGATGCATGTTTGGTTACTCTTTTGAGATTATGACCTATCTCATTTCTTTCAACTACCAAAATGTAATTCCTATTAACATATCTAAAATATTGATATAATACTAAAATGCTTTCTAGTATTTGCTCATCAGTCTGTGTTTTCATCTCTCATTTTAATTTAAGTATCTGTAGCCTGAAATTTCTTTTTCTTTGATTTGTATTATGTAGCCATTAGGATGGGTGTACATGCATGCATACGCTTAGACATGAAAACATGTAAACATCAAACAAAGTTTCATCATAAATTTCTAAGCTGAAATATTAATATATAAACCATGATATTAAAAACAATAATTTTAGTAAATTTTAAGTCTAATAATTTGATGTAAATAATTGTTTTAAAATAATTATCCACTGTATTTTCAAAGTTTGATTACAAAATCTATTTACACAAGAAAAAAATGAGAACCACCATGTTTAAATAAGTCAATTTTATATAAGTTTAAATAAGTTTTTCCTTATAATATTACCTGAGTTGATAATATTCTTACAAAAGGAATTCTATAAGTGTTGACTTTCAGTTTCATAATATTTTATTTCAGATCCCAAGTTGTTAAAAAATGATTTTTGACTTCTATTGGCTTAAGCTGATTTTGAGTTGGCTTATTTTTCTATTTTTGTGATAGAAAAAAAAACAACAAATTAAATGCACTGTATCTATAGCATGGCCCAAATTACGTGATGAATTCTTCAACAATTTATTGAGAACTTAGGAAGAACAAGGCATTATGTGGGCACAAAAGACATTACATACACCTTGATTCCGAACCGATGATAGGAACAACATAGATTCTTACAAACACTGGTAAATGGAGTACCAAGATGCCTAGTGACAGTAAATACCTCCATATTAAAAATTCTGTTTTCATATAACTCTACCAACTGACCACAGGTAGAAAGCTGAAATCCTGGCAAGAGATGAGCCACCACAGTCATATCATGGAGGATCCATATGGAACCCTGCAGAGAATGATTGGATGAACAAGGGACCCACAGCCATAGCCATTCAATCAACAGAGGATAAGCCAGTGAGACAGAAACCAACGAATCTCGACACAAAAACCCCTAAGCTCAGATTGTGAGAGCCGTGGTGGGGGAGAATATCAGAGACATGGCAACCCTCAGTAACAACAAACTTGGGTGAGGAGAACCTGGCTGAAGACTGGGCTATCCATGGTCCCCTACCACAAAGACTGATACAGATGGCCCACAGAGGAGGATATCCAGCTGACTGGGGATGGGGAAGGGGGGGCAATGAGGAATTGGGGATAACAACTCATTGTTGGCCCACTAAACAATGTAACTCATTATGGACAATAAAAAAGAAAAAAAGAATAAAGGGGAAACAAGACATTCTCATGCAATGAACTAATAAAATCTGTTATTTTAAGATCTAAAACATATTCTGTTTTCTCATGCTTAATTCACATATAATTTGTACAATGGAAACAAAACTGAAATAATACCAATATTTACAAAATTACCTTTTGAGCATTTTATATTAAATACTTAGATGTAAAGTGATAACTATTGTGAAGAACTCATTATTATTTTGTTTTCAACTTTTCTAAAGAAAAATGTAAAAATGAAATCTGGCTTGTGTGTGTGTCAGCATGTCCATAATTTTAGCTGCTGTAGAGGCTGAGGCAGGAAAATATCTTGAGTAGCCTGGTAACTCTGGGCCAGCTAGTGAGACATGTACAACCTTGTTTCAAAAAAAAAAAGGAAAACAAGGGTTGAGTCTTGTTGTACTTGCTTAGCATGCAAATTCAATCCCTAGCCCTGCAATATATATATATATATATATATATATATATATATTAGAATGGGTGTATGTGCATGCATATGCTTATGCATGTAAACATCAACACTATTACAAAGTTTCATCATAAACTTCTAAGCCAAAATATTAATATATAAACCAAGATATTAAAAACAATATATATAGAGACAAAGAGAGTGCTGCATTTGCAAATGTGGTTATATTGCATTGGAATATTCTGTTTTTAAACAATGATATTCCTCTTCTTACTTGTCAGTTTTCTATCCATGGTTTGTACATTTAAATCTTGCATTTTGAGCAAGTTTACTCTCATTTTTTTATGTAATAGAGACTTTGTATTGACATGTCATGTATTGGTACCATCGTTTCCCTCCTCTCTGCCCTTATTACATTCCCCTCCTCAGTGGGATTACTAGTATTCACCACAGGGTTGTGGGTTATGAGTTGTGAAAGCAGCAGTCAGTCATTGTAGGGGAAGGGAGGGAATGCCTCTATATATTCCTTCCCATTTTGTGGCTCTTATAATCTTTCTGCCACCCTCTTCTGCAAAATTACCTGAGCTGTGGTGGGTGTGATTTGAGTCTACTTTAGTGTTGAAGTTCCTTTCATTTTTATGAGTTACTTCTGATAAACAGAATTTTAAAATTGTGGTTTATCTTATCTTGGACTTTTTTTCCTTTTAACATTTAAGATTATGTAACTAGATGCTCAAAACTCCTACATTCTCTCTAAATTTTCTCCAGGCTAACTTTTTGAAAGTCCTATCTCAATCTCCAGGAGTTTGTAATATCCAATTTTACTTTCTTATAATTTTGTCTTTATATGTAATGTTAATTTTGAATGCACTTCTGTAAGACACCATGTCTAAATTGGTACTTTACTAAACTGCTCTCCATCACTGATTGATAATGCCCTTTCCAACAGATCTTTTTGATGCATCCTCTATTGTATTTCTCCCTCATACTTGCAGATGAATAATTTGTTGCATTTGTATGCTTTGAAGTATAATAAAAAGCAGCACAAGCATAATAACAAAATCAACCTGATGAAGTTACAGAAATAAATACCACCTGACATTTACTCATGTCTTGTGATATAGTTTCACTCCCCAACACTTTTCTTTCTGTATTTCAAAAGCTTAGTTAACTCTTTAGTTATTTAGTTTTAATCCTCAGATATACTTAAATATACTTCCAGCTGTAAATATAACTATATAGTTGTGTTGGGGCATTTTTTTTATTTTCAGACTTTCAAATTCTACATTGTTATTAACTGACCTAACTAATTGAACTGATTAGATTCTACAAGTCTGTTGAGCAGACTCCTAATTCCTTTTTCTAAATCCTTTAAGACCTATACCTCTGCCAGCATTAACACTCCACAAAGAAAAGTTCCAAACCTAAAAAGGGTAAGTAAGGTACAGGGCTCCAGGAAACCTTTTAGCAATCCTTTACTTGAGGAAAGGAATTTAGAAGTAAAGGCAAGCAAAAGAGAACAGCAACAAAACAAACAAACAAAAAACATGAGTAGGACTAGTTTCTGAGAAGTTCTGAGTCCCCAGAATGCATGCTTCAGGAAGAACAGGCATCATGTGTGATTGGCACAGGTGTTCAGTAGGTGCTCAACAAATCCTCGCTGACCACATCATGAACCAGACTTAAAGGAAGAGGAATGGGAAGAGAGCAGAGGGAAGAGGAGGGAGAGAAAGAGAAAGGGGGAAATCAGAGAAAAAGCTAACCAGGGAATGAAGGTGTGAGTGTAGATATGTGTGTTAATTTGCCTCATGTGGGCATTTTTAAGATTTATCAAAATTCTACTCTGATTTTGAAAGGCTCCATTTTAGCTAACCTAGAAAAGATCTGAAAATGGATTTAAAAAAATATTTTCTTTATTTATTTGCAAGCAGAAAGAGATAGGAGAGAGACAGAGGGAATGGGTGTGCCAGGGCCTCCAGCCACTGCAAACAAACTCCAGATACATATGCCACCTTGTGCATCTGACTTTGTGGGTACCAGGGTATTGAGCCTGGGTCATCAGGCTCTGCAAACACCTTAACTGGTAAGCCTTCGCTCCAGCCCTTAAAATGAAAATTTTAAACACTACTTGTCTCTGTGATCTCAATGTGGCTATTAAAAGTATCTAAGGTAAAATTTGACTGACAAACTCCAGATGGACAACTCCAGTGTTCCCACTGCTCGTAACTGAGGTGTTCCATATGGTTCTGAAAGACCATTCTCCTGCTTGAGGTGTTGAAGAAGCTAAGAGTCACTGTGTTGTCAAAGACTTCACTGACAAAAGTTAATTTACTACATTACATATATTTCATACCTATAAGCATACTATAAATTAGCTATCCAGGTTTCATCCAAAAAATCATCTCTATGTAAAATATAATTATATTTCTACTTGGGTTGGACTACAAGCACCAAGACATGCTAGGGGAGCAGACAGCAAAGTAAGAGAGCTGGAGATTTACGAGAGTATTGTGTTGTGGTCTGAGGCTGAAGCTTGGCCAGAGATGCCATCAGTATGTAAGTTTCCATAGTAATTCCTTCCCTGAAATGCTCACTGTGATGCTCGGTTCTCACTGACATTATTCCTTGCCATGTACAAATTGCTGTGGCATCCCACTGAAATTAGTCATTAAATTCCATTCACTTACTCAAGAAATATTGATGGAATGCTGAGTGCTGGTAAACACAATGGTACCAACTGTGAACCAACTTGGACTCATTAACAGTACTGTCAGTGGGAGCAACAGCTGGTTGTGGTGGTTGTGGCAGTTGGTGGCAGCAGTAGCAGCAGAAATAGTAGCAAACAAGTAAATACAGAAGCAACTAACATATAATCTGTCTGTTTTATCATCTAAGTAAAAGCAGGACAAATGATGTAGGATCATCCCCATTTTTTGATCGAGAAAACAAAACTTAAATAGGCTTCTAGTAACTTTATCAATACAAAACTGGGAGATGTTGAACAAGAAAATGTGTGGTGATGTATCTGATATTAACCAGGAACCAGGGGCACTTCTCTGAAGAAATAATATTCAGTTTAGCTTTCTTCATCAATCAAAATGTGACAGACTAAATCTAGGCTTATAACTGCAATATGTACACTTTTAGACTTTCTGCTATAAAATCACCTTACAATGATTAGAGAAAATACACAACTCTCCAGAAAAATATAAAAAACAGTATTCATGTAGTATACTAGCTTAGATCTTTCTTCTGAATTCTGATGAGACTGCAAAATCAATTTTGGAACATCAACTTCTCTAAAAAGCCATAAAATAGCTATTTCTGCTTCAGTGTCTCGATCATTAGGATATTTTGAGATGATTAAAGTTTAAAGACATCATTGCTTATAACTGAAATAATTGCCAGTCTATTTCCTGACAAATGTGACTTTTTTCCCCTTCATATTTCCAAGGGTAGAATGCATGGCTTTTACTCCAAATTCCTACCATATTCTCCATGTCTAAACTATAGAGATAAAGTAATGAAGAGAACGTCAGGGTTGGATGGCATTTTCTTTCCATAAGGATCAATTTTCATTGGTGGTTCTCATACATTAGGGAGCATGAGGATCTTCTTTGTCACATCAAAACAGTTATCTGAGACCCACTCCCAAAGCCTCTGAATGTTCAGGTCTGCAGTGGGGCCAGAAGTTTTTCATTTCTATCAGATCCCAGGTGATGTTGACCCTACTTGTCCATGGTATGCATATTTAAAACCACGGGTGAAAGAGGTAAGCCTCAAGAAAAATAGAAAAATACTAGCCTCTCAAATTAACAACAAGTTTATTGGTCCTCTTAGCGCCACTGATGGCTGGAAAGAGAACTAGCTGGTCACTGGAAACTCAATATGCTACAAAAATGGAATGATAGGAAATTTACTCTTTCATACCACCTGGAGAGCAGCCAAATATTCTGAAGTCAGGTTGCCTTGGTTCAAATCTAAGCTATTGCTTTCATTATTTTAATAGTGAGTTTTTGAGACAGAGGTCTCACTAGGTAGAACAGATTGTTCTTGGACTTATGATTCTAACGTGCTCGGACTATTGGGATGCACCAGCAACCATGGCTTTAAAGTTCAGCCACTTCGATAGTTCTCCAGGCATGAGTAAATTAATTGATTTCTCAATACTTCAATTTCCTTATCTTTACAACTGGGAAAATAATAACATCTACCTCATCAGCTATAATAATTAAATGGGAAAATCCCATAGAGCAATATCTGACTTGCATTATGCATGAATATTTACTAAAAAAATTAGAAGTCTGGTTTCCTCATAACAAATCTATTCATAACTGTTTGGGGCAGGTGTCTTCCCTCGACCCTGGCTGATTTGAATCAGATGACCCCAATAGGCTCATGTGTTTTGAATACTTGGCCCCTCGATGGTGGGAATTTGGGGGTAGAGCCTTGCTGGAGGAGGAGTGGTTGAGGGTGGGACTTGGGGCATTTTAGCCCAGCAACCCCCTTACAGAACTCAACTCACTCTTACTGCTCTTCTCTATTTTCTGTGGCAAGACATGATGCCCAGTCTCTGCTCTATGATCCTTTCCCTACCCTCATGGAGCTACTCCTTGAGACTGAAACCCAAAAGAAACTCATTCCTTCCTTCAGCTGCAGTCTGTTGCCATGAGTAGGCTGAACACACTCCCTTCTGGGAGAGAGCAGTGAACCAAGAAGTGATCACTTGTGTAATGAAGGCGCCAAAGCCTAGGGGAGGTTAGCAACAGCTTTTAATTTGGCCAAGTAATCCATTCAGTGACAAGGAACCCTTAACTGGAATTGGGACTCAGGGCAAAATCTCTCGGGGACCAAAATCTTGGGCCTCCAAAGAGAAATTCACTTTACAAATGAACTACAAAGAGGCTTCTCACAATAGAATCTTGCCAATTTAGAAATGTGTATCTCAGTTAACCTATACTGATCTCACTCTCTGATGGAGATTCTGTTTGTATTTTTCAATAGGCAGCGAGAGAGCTATAGCCTTTCCAAGGCTACCAATGATCCATAGGCCGATGGCTGACATCCTGGCAAGAGATGAGCCACTCCAGACCTACTGTGAAGACCCCCCAAAAAAACCCCACAGAGTGGTAGGATAAGCAAGAGTCCTATAATCACAGCCAATCAGTCAAACCAAGATAAGCCAGCGAGACAGACAGCAATGATTTTCAACACAACCTAAAGCAGAAGTACAGAGACCCCTATAACCTCAACAAAAAAGCAGCCTTAATACTCACCCACCATGACTCAGGGAACTGAGCGTAAGAGGGGGTGGAAAGATTGTAAGAGCCATGATGAAGGAGAATATCCAGAGACATGGTCCCCCTCAATAACAACATACAAAGGGGGGTGGAACCCAATTGATGCCTAGGCTATCCATAATCCCCTACCCCATGGACTGATCCAGTTTGCCCAAGGAGGTGGATATGCAGCTGATTGGTGACAGGGAGGAGGAATATTGGGCATACCAACACATTAGTTGCTCATACAGTGTATCTAATTATGGATAATAATTATTTTTAATAAATAATAAAAGTGCAATACATATATTGTTCAAACGATAACATACTTTCTAAATTTTTCATTTTGTACTTGTTCCATTTTAACACCTTAAAATTACTCTATTTTCTCAAAGTTTATTGGGATGTACATCATCAAATATATATATTCTTTTTTCTATTTTCAGAATGAATTAAGTATAACTCATTAGTTCAATCTATAAGATGCAGTATGGCATAGTGTCTTCCCTATCTTTTGTCTCAGATTGCAACCATACATTCTTTAATATATATTGGTCAAATTTATAGTTTACTAATAGGAACCAAGTAGAGACGATTTATATGATATTATGAAAAAATCTGACCTATTCTCCAAATATATTTATTTTGAGCTTTCTTAAGCTTCATAGATAGTATCCTTTCTTACGTCTATAGACATTATATATTCCAAATGAAAAAGCTGTAACTTTTTTTGGATATTTTATAATATTGTAGACTTTTTTATATGTATTTTTTAAAGTACCTTTTAGTTTCACTATCTTTTCTTTCCAAAAGTACTATGAAGAAAAAGAAATTAAGGCAGAGAGATTAAGCATTTTATCTAAGTTAAAATTCATGGGAAAAACTAGCTATTGAGGACCCATATGGCATAGAAAATGTTACAATGAATCAGCCTCTGGGCAGCTTTTTCTGCCCACAAACTTCTAGGAAATAATAAAGAAAAATCTTGCAGGAAAGATTACTGATTGTGTATAATGTCAAGCTAGGGTTCCTAAGTTAATATTGGAAATGTAAGCTGCCATGAATCAAGTTTGGGCTAATGTGAACTTTTCTAAGTATAAGAAAATACTCTGAAACTCAAGAATTAGGGTAGTAGAGAATAATGAAAATAAACTCTGACAGGATATCATACACAGGAACTCACTGAATCCCTGAACAGTTGATTCCTTTATTCTTGTCACATTCCTAACACTTCCAAATTAGTGATCTGAAAACTTTCTTCAATGTGATGTTTCATTAGCTTTTCCTTGAAGATGACCACTAGAATGGCTTCCACCATTAAGGTACAAGAAAAACAAAAATGAACTAAAACAAGTCCTTGAGTTCATAGATCTAAAAGCAGATTAAATAATTATAAAATAATTGATACTGTATAAAATAAGTGATATAATAATGCTAGTGCAGATTTTCCTCTCTAATCCCAAAATTAAATTTAACTTCTTTCCAACAACAGCTTCCAGGCAGTTATAGCTACATTTCAAGCCCAGTGCACATTTTATATATAGTTCTTAAATCCTTCTGCTTTTTATTTTAACTCTACCATTACTTACTTTTTATGGTAGTAATAATTTGTTTCTACTTCTATTTAAACAATAACATAATTTGGTTATAGTTTTGAAAGTTTGGCATGAAACATGGTAAAATTAAAACTGAATTTTTATTATTTTTAAAAAGTTCTAATGCATTCCTTAATTTTTTCAAGCCACTAAAAACTGTATATATATATTTAATACTTCAGGGTATGAGGTAGTGTTATCATTATAGAGTACATTAAGTTCACATTCACTGTTTTCTCTCCACCTTCAGCAGAATATTTTTCTCAATGCAATTTCTAAAGAAATCTTGGGAACAAAATAAACAGTTTTCAAAACATTGTTTTACAGTGTTCTAGGAAACATTTTCATATAATATAGTTTAGAAATTTTTTCACATGACAAAAAACATGTCTAGCAACAAGAAATTAAGACTATACCTAAGCTACTCTACATCAGCCATAACTCCTCCAAACTCAAAATAATTATAATCTATAATAACATCTCATATTTATATACATAATATTTTTCTCATCTTGTGAAAATAAGATGATACTATAATATCACTTTACAAACTTTTTCCTATTTTAACAGCATATATCATCAACATTTTGTTTTGTAAATTTTTCTATAAAGCATCTTCCTGAAAAGTTATGATTGCTTGAAGGGAAATGCTGACTTCTGAGTGGGTAATACACTCACAGCATTAAGAACAGTCGAAATGTAAAATATAGCAAGGTTCCCTTACACCTCTGCCTTCGTAACCACATTAGTGGTGTTCATGCATGTGTGTGTGTGTGTGTGTGTGTGTGTGTGTGTGTGTGTGTGTGTGCATGCACAGTGCACAAAGGATCAAATCCAGTGCCTCATGAATGCCAGGCAAAGCGCTCTACCACATCCAAGTTTTGGGAATGTTTTCAAAGTTTCGTTATCATATAAGAGAAAATTCAAGCCTATCATCTTTTACTTCCTACTCTTTTACACAAAAACAATGTAACATCAGCACAGTTCTGCAGCTAGCTTCAATATATGAAAAACTCTTGAATCAGTCAGGACATAGAAAGCTCCCTGAAAAAGAGTAGTTCTTGGGATAGATGACCATAACTTATTACAACCTCCAACATCAGTTTCCTGATATTAACAATGCTGTGGTGAACAAACTTGTCCTAACACGATTCGTGCATACACGCAACTAAAGATAAATCATGAAGGTTACTCCTGAGCCAAAGGTACATTTTATAATTTTGATAGTCTTCCAAGTTGCCTAGGAGAAAGGCTTCCAATTTATACTCTCAAAGGCAAATGCCTTCCCCATGTTTGTCATTACACTTTTAAATTTTGAAGTAAGATAGGTGAAATGGTTTTTATTATAGTTTTAATTTTACTTTAGTCTTCTGACAGTGTTGAATTACCTCTAACATTTCAAGTCATTTGTAATTGTAATTTTTAACCATCCACTGAATCTTGTTGCCGTTTATTCTACTTGGCTGTTTGCATTTGCTTTCTCAATTTCTAGTGGCTTATCATATAGTTAAAAGATCTGGAGGGGCTAGAGAGATCGCTCGGTGGTTAAGGCGCTTATCTGCAAAGCCTATCAACCCAGGTTTGATTCCCCAGTACCCAAGTAAAACTAGATGTACAAAGTGGCACATGCATCTGGACTTCATTTGCAGCAGCTGAAGGCCCTACATGCCCATTCTCTCTGTCTCTCTTCTCTCTGTCTCTCTCTGCTTTAAAATAAATAAATAAATAAATAAATAAATAAATAAATAAATAAATATTTCTAAAAAGACTTGGGCTGAGCATGGTGGCTAATGCCTAAAATCCCAGCACTCAGGAGGATGAAGTAGGAAAAATAACGTGAGTTTAAGGCCAACCTGGCCTCAGCAGTAAAATGCTTACATAGCATGTACAAGGCCCAGGGTTCAAATCCAAGCACCACAAAAACAAATATAAATTAGGAAAAATTATAATTTTCTGAATTTCCTTAACTAATTATGGATCTACTATTAATATCTGAGTCACAGTTTTAAAAGGAAACTGAGCAGTCTTTATTTTATAATGCAAAATCTTCCAGATTTGTCTTCTATTCAGACTTATCTGTTTTTTTGAAAAAGGTATTAAACAAAAAAATCTGATATTATATAGTTTCCAACATACATCTACAGAGACTTGTCTAACATGATCTCCACAATTACAGATGGGATCATTATAGGAGGGAGATGACTAGAAAACTTACTTGCCTAAGAAGGTATGGATGGTAATGATGAAAACCAGATTTAAAATGCAATTCTCCATTCTCTTTGTGCGAACCTGAAGCTGATGAATTTTCTTATGAGAACATTTTGTAATCTTTTGTATTCTTCCATTCTCAATAGACCTAATTAATTGATCTAAAGGAGCCAGTTAAATACAAATCTAAACAGTAGGTATTCTAGTTCAAAACTTTTCCTAAATAGAGTTTTCGCAACTATAAATCTAATTTGATAATATATTTAATTATCTCATTTTCAAGAGCTAAAAGATGATCCTTTTCTCTTTTCAAATTTTGAACACACACCACTTTTTAAAAATCCCATCCAAGTGATAGCATAAGAGGATTAACTACAAATATACAGTCCGCTAGACAACTCCAAAAATAATAGTACTGCAAAAACTTAGTAATTAAAAACATGAAATTTATTACAACTTCTATGGATGGTTATGTTACTAAAATATTCCTTGCTAAATTGAATGCTGTTTCTACTCAAATGAACTGACCTTTAAAACATAAATGGTTAGTTACTAAGTATATCAAGTCAATGTTTATCAGTTGTTTTGATAGGTTGGCAAACCTGTTGTTGTTATGACAACATAGATAACTGATTTGATTTATATCTTTTCCCAAATTACATTAAGAACCTTCTTAAATCTCAAGGTTTATATTATAAATAGGACCTAAACTCTGACTGGTAACCATGCTACTAATCCCCCAGCAGGTGGGAGGTAGAGACTAAGACGATCAGGAGTTAAAGTCATTCTTGGCTACAGAGAAGGTTCAAGGCCAATCAGGGCTAGACAAGACTGTGTCTCAAAAAACAAAAAAGTAAAACCATTTAATTGTTTTAAACTGCCCAATAGTTTCCTTACTCACAAACAAAACACAAAATCGCACCAATGCCTTGGTCACACTCCACTCCTTTATTATAGCCTCACGGACTCATTTTTATAGCATCTGCATTACATTCAATCATGATACAGAGTACTGCTTAGCATCAAATGTAAGTATCTACGAAATGAAGAAATATTGAGTCATATATATTCTCCACTCTTATATTCTTCTTCTTCTTCTTTTTTTTTTTTTTACTGTTTTATTTATTCACTTGACAGAGAAAGAGGCAGATAGAGAATGGGCATGCCATGGCCTGTAGAGACTGAAAACAAACTTCAGAAGCATCAAGCGCCACCTTGTGCATCTGGTTTTATGTGGCTACTGGGAAGCTGAACCAGGTGGAGCGTTTAGGTGTCTCAGGCATCTTAACATCTTAATCACTGAGCCATCTTTCCAGCCCCTCCATTTTTATCTTTATGAAAAATTTTAATTACTAAATATTTTCTAGTGATTGTAATATATTAAGGAATATGATCACAGATTTTGGAAAAAGGAATTCTGTTTTGGACTCACAAAATGCTAAATTGGAAAAAAAACAAGCCTGTATTGAGAAGGGCTCTAAGGGGAGCAGGGGTGAATGCACCCTTCTACGTGACATCAGAGAAGGGTTCTAAGGGAGGCAGGGGTGAATGCACCCTTCTACATGACATCAGAGAAGGGCTCTAAGGGGAGCAGGGGCGAATGCACCCTTCTACATGACATCAGAGAAGGGCTCTAAGGGGAGCAGGGGTGAATGCACCCTTCTACATGACATCAGAGAAGGGCTCTCTGATAAACGGTATTTAAGAAGAAACTGAACTAGAGAAAGAGCAGACCATATACATGCCCACTTTGTTTCCTAATAACACAATGATACTGGGTGATTACCCCTGCTTAAAACTATACTTTCCATCACAAATCTTTGTACAGGTATAGGGAAGAAATATAGATGACAAAATCAGTCATTTGAAGCCGTTTAGGGGTGACAGGGCTACAAAATCATTAGCCTTCTGTTGGCTAAGCATGGGAATTATCCTTGATCCCCTGGTGCACAATCTAAGGCAGAAGCATCAGTACTACAGGTCAGATACATTGAAAGAGTCTGGCCTTCTCATCTCCACCCTTTTAGGGAGTCCTTCCACTACCTTCTGAGAAGACCTTTTCTAGAGTATTAAGGTTTGTGGGAATGTTTCCTTTTTTCTAGGAATCCTAACCTTAGACACCTCTAACAAATAAATAAAAATATTTTCTAAAAATTAAGTAACTCATAGACTCTGGTTATCTAGTTTTCTATACTTGGAGTGGAGACTTGTAAGAATATAAGAGACTATCCCCCTGTATACACCATGATGATAAAATTATATTTTCATGGGTAAAGAAAAAAAAAGTGGGAATTGAAAACAAAGTAACATTTTTTATGTAGGCTAAAAATGAGATCATATTTTATGATCTAGAAGAGTTATGTAATTCTTTATGATTATCATCTAGAGTAGTAATGTAATTCTTTAAATCAAATATATGACAATATTTATAATAAGCAGGTAATAATGTGCATATTTCAATTACTATGACTTCAAATAAGGTTAACAGTTAGGTAGATAAGCTTTAAGTTTTAACCTCATAAAATAACCATCTATTACTCTTTAATCTTCTATAGCATCTAGCACACATTTATTTTCATAGCTAGTGCTATTAAAGGATGAAGTGATCAACTCCACAGTATTGGAGGTTAGAGACAAAGATAGCAATCTACTATGTAATAGTACAAAGAACCTAAGTCAGTATACAGGTTTATTTCATAGAGATTTTACATAGTAATAGATATAGTTTTATTAAAAGACCAAGATCGACATTGTTACTTCTATCTAGTAAGACATTTATTTCTCAACTTAGATGCAACTAAGCCCGTTAAGTGGTTGGTTTGTGAAACCAGACCTCAATGTATCTGAAAACATATTCATATTGTATTAATCTAACATGGGCAAAATATATCTTCCTGCTGAGATTGATTCATGCTAGGATAGAATGCCACTGGCACTCATGTTTATGAATGTATGATTAAGTATGAACAACTATGGCCAACTCAATTCCTGCAATACCAAAAGCCTTTAAACATTAAGCCAGTTGCATTGGTGTCTAGGCCTCCCGGGTTTTGTCTGAAACACAAGCCTTCCTTAAACTCATTTCCATTCTCATATATCTTAAAGAGCATGATAGAAATATATAATTTGTGATAGACCATAGAGGTAAATATGACCTAAAGCAATCTCTCACCAACTACCTGGTTCATTGTAGGAAAGTTGAGATTACTGCCATTGAGAAGACTGATGCAGTTTTAAATGATCAAATATTATAATATAATGTAAGCCTCACACTTAAAATTAAAATTCTGATTTACTCCTAACTGCTAGACATGCTCAATGATGTATACATTTTGGAATAATTTGATAAAAGATAAATCAAGATATGATTTTTTTGGAGTGAAGAAAAACGTTTTCCAAGATAAATTGTAAAAGAACAGTAATAGGCCATTTGTTACATCACAAATACTGAATAAAAAGGCACTGCACTTGCTACCATCTGGGTACTGGATACCATTCTGGATCTCGCAGGGTCTCTCCATGTTGTTCGATGTCTTTCTGTGCTGTAAGGCACAACATAAGCTTCCAGGGAAAATTGGTCAATGATATTTGGAGAAAGCAGAGACCACGGATACAAAATGCAGTCTGTTGCCATGAGAAGGCTGAACACACTTCCTTCTGAGAGAGATCAACAAACCAAGAAATAATCACTGGTGCAATAGAGGCGCCAAAACATGGGAGAGGGGGTATTCAACAGCTTTTAAATTGGTCAAGAAATCTACTCAGTGACAAGGAACCCTTAACTGGAATTGGTACTCAGGGCAACATCCTATAGGAACCAAAAACTGGGGCTCCAAAAAGAAATCCCCATTACCAGAGAACTACAGAGAGGCTAATCTCAATAGAATTCTACCAAATTAGAAATGCGTGTCTCATTTAACCTATACTGATCTCACACTCTGATGGAGATTCTGTTTGTATTTTTCAGAAGGCAGTGAGAGAGCTGTGGTCATTCCAACTCCACCAATGAATCACAGGCCAAAGGCTGATATCCCAGCAAGAGATGAACCACCCCAGACCTATCGTGTAGGTCCCAAGTGAAACACTTGAGACAGTGGTGGGGCAAAAAAGAGACCTATAACAACAGTCAACCACTCAACCCAGGTTAAGTCAGCAAGACAGACACCAATGACTTCTAACACAACTTAAAGTAGAAGCACAGAGACTCTTAAGTTTACAACAATAAAACAGACTTAAAACTCACCCTCCATGACTCAGGGAACTGAGCAGAAGGGGTGGGGCACCTGGCTGACTCCTGTGCTATCCATAAATCCTTACCACATGGATTGATCCAGTATGCCCACAGAGGAGGATACCCAGTAGATTGGGGACAGGGAGGAGGGAAATGGGAATATCAATACATTTGCTCATTCAGTGTATCTAATTTTGGACAAAAAAGATTTAAAAAAGGCAATGCAACTTAATAAAATTAAAGTGATTCCATATTTCAACTATATTAGGAATTATTAGTGTTCGTAAACTGTTTTGTTTCTAGCACATAATCTAAGAACTTTATTGTGGAAAATGTTAACTTAACGACCATTCTTTCAAAACAAATTTAAAAAAAAAAGCATTTGTTTACCTACCTTGGGAATAGGATTCAGCAGGACAACACCAGATTTCTTTGTGATGACTTGTTTGGTTGAGTAGTGATGGTCTATAAGTTGAGGAATGTTTGAAAACCCAGTGCCCTCAAATCGATACAAATTCTGAAGAGAGAATAAGGTAAATTAATATGAAGAAGCATTGCTTCAGAAAAAGTGACCTTCATCAATAAATTTAGTTCCACTTAAAAAAACTATCATAGTACAACATCATTAATATATATTTTTAATATTTTATTTATTTATTTGAGAGAGAGACAGAGACAGAGACAGAGAAGGACAGACAGACTATGTGTACACCAGGACTTTCTGCCACTGCAAATGAACTCCCAGATGCATGCACCATTGCATCTTTGTCCATTTGGCTTAACATGGATACTGGAGAATCAAGCCCAGGCCATCAGGCTTTGCAAGCAAACATCTTAACCTACTGAGCCATCTCTCCAGTCTCCTAATATGAATGTTTGAGAGATGTTAACTATAGTTTGAGGATGTTAAAAATTTTTTTTAAAGAACCAAAATTTCAAAATCAACTTATTGGCATAAAAATTAAAGATAATTTCATAGTGACTAAACCTAATTGAAATTGTTACTACATTAAAAAGAAAAGCTAAGGGAACCAAAATGCATGCATTTTATTAAGATGACAGCCAGAGGAAACAAGGCAGGTGCCCACTTAAGGAACAAGAATTATATCTGCATATATCTCCACTATATGCTCCACTGATAAACTTTCAATATCAAAAATAATGTCAAAGCTTGAGAAAGCATATCTAACACAATAATGAGTATTTTGAATACCCTTAACCATTTACTTCCTACTCAAAAATACAGCAGTTTTTTTATCTTAGGGGTTCAATGTATTATTTCTAACAAAAAGATCATATAGGAAATAAAGATATAACTTCAGATATCAGCAACCTCAGAAATACCACATTTTTATTTCATACTACCAGGTAAGTATTTTCCAACACTTTACCAAGATCTCTTTCCTATGTGTCTATATTTAAACAGGCCAGTGGATAGTAATTATGTGGATGAATGGATAACAATAAATCTAGCAAATAAAAATTAAATGATTAGCTATTCTTTTCGATGTAAAAAGAATGGTAATGCAATGGATTCAAGGCTTCCAAAGGGCTGGAGAGTTGGATCTACAGTTACAGTGCTTGCCTGCAAAGCCTAATGACCCAGGTTTGATTCCCCGGTACTCACATAAAGCCAGACGCAGATTGTATATCCATCTGGAGTTTGTTTGCAGTGGCCCTGGAATGCCCCCCTCTCTTCCCTCCCTCCTTCCTTCCCTCCCTATCTATCTATCTGCCTCTCTTCTCTCTCTCTCCCTCCTTCCCTCCCTTCTTATCTATCTATCTGCCTCTCTTCTCTCTATCTCTGTCTACTTGGAAATAATTATTTTTTTAAAAAAGCTTCCAAGAAAAATTTCTATGTCAACTAAGGAAACATATTTAGACTCAAAAAAGAGGGTATACCATTTTAAGAAAACTATTAAAAAGTAAAATCTTTACAATTTTACAGAAGAAGGGAGTAGAAGAGTGTGTGAGAGAAACTATGAAGAGGAGAGGTAGGGCGCACAGCATGGTTGAATAACACATACCCAAGTACACAGTGCAGTGACTAGAGTTTGCTACAATTTATTACATATTAGATAAAGAACTTGAAGAGAGGTGGTCAAGACTCCCAGCACACGTACGCATGAGCACACACACACACACACAAATTATAAATATTTAAAGAGAAAGAAATGCTAATTCAAAATAAGATATATTTTTAAAAAATGCTAATTTTCCTGATTTGATGACAATACTGCATATATGCATCAAGTTATCATACTACACAATTATGATAAAACTGTTATGAGTCAAACAAAAAAATTATAAGACTACTCAGGTTTACACATTATTTGCATTACTGGAAGATTATTTTTCTCAGCTAAAGATTAAAAACAAAACACCTTTTCCATGGTATAAATATTAGATTTACCACAACCCTATTGATATGTTTTAAATTAATCCTTCTTTCTGGTGAAGAGCAAAGATGCATAATGCAACTGTTTAAGATTTAATTGTATCTAACCAAACTGATGCAATGTGTTTTAGTCAATTCATTGCAACTGTTAATAAACTGCCAGGTAAGCTGTGATAACCTTAACACTAATGCTTAAGAATATTTCACTGAGAATACTAATACATTTCCATGTATGCAATAAACTTAGCAAGATTACTATGTCTCATCTTGTTCATTATGATATAGAATCAACAATGATCTTTGTATCTTTTCACAAAGTGTGAGGGTTGGATAAATCATAATTCAAAAACCACCTTGCCTAAGATGTGGTAGGTACATAATACACTATCAGTTATTAAATAATCACACAAAATAAACTGTGGGTTAAAACTATTTCAAGTCTGGATACATAATAAAATATTTACATTATTTTTCTCAAAAATAATGATTATCTGTAACCAACTCAATTATCCAGAAAGTCTTTGATGCATAAAATTTATTTAGAAATTGTTATAGTTTAAATTTGAAGTGTTTTGCATGTTTGGTCCTTGGCTGGTATTGCTACTTTGAAAGGTTCTGGAACTTGGGAGGTGAGGCCTAGCTGAGGGACAGGGGATCATTGGTGTGAGTCCACTTCCTGTTGTTCTCTGATTTCTGGTCTGCTATGATGTGAACATCTGTCTTCTACCACAAACTTCTGCCTCCATAATATTCTTCTCAAGAGCATGGCGCCAAGCAACTACGGAATGGACACTGGGAAACCATGAGCTGAATAAACTTTCCTTCCTTGTTTCTGTCTGATGTTTTGGTCACTGTGGTGCAAAAATAATTCATACAGAAATGCAGACATGTAAAATATCAAAGAAGTGTAACATTGTAACACTAACACCAACTACAGTATTTCAAGCAAATATACCATTTTTCCCTTTGTCTTCCTCTAGTTTACTCAGATGTCCTAAGTGTCTTTCCCTTCCTTTGCTCAAAATTTGTACTTCCATAAAATAAAATCCAAAGTCCTTACCATGACCCTATAAAATGCCCTGTAAAATGTTCACTAGTGTCTTTCTTGCCTCATCTTTTACGACTCCACCTCTGTGTTCATTACCTTCAAAACACAGTCATTTCCTTCTTGATCTGCAGCATTCTATATCAACTCCTTACTTAAGGATGTGTTGCTTAGCCAGCCATATGTATAATTGCTCCTTCTCTCCCTCAAATTTCACCTTATACAATATTCAATATCTACTTTCTCACCCAACTTATCTCCTTTTATTTATTGAAAATTTCACCATAGAACTAATTACTGTTATCACATATATGTATATTTGTCTTTATTTCTACATTATCACATATATTTACTTGTATTTTTTTTTTGAGGTAGGGTCTTGCTCTCGCCCAGGCTGACCTGGAATTCACTATGTAGTCTCAGGTGGCCTCAAATCCATGGGGATCCTCCTAGCTCTGCCTCCTGAGTGCTGGGACTAAAGGTGTACACCACCACACTCAGCTTACTTGTGTTTTTTTATTATCCATCTCCCTTCTAGAATGTAAACACATTAGGTACACATTTATGTATTTGTATTATTCTGCATGTTTAAAAGTCTGTGGCTTAAATTTCCCATAAAAATAAATGTGTAAATTAATGAATAAAATACATATGAAGTTACTCTGGAGTTATAAGAGAAATGATAGCAAAGAAATGGATACAAGAAAGATCACACACTCATGAGTTCAAGACATTAAAGTAAAATGTTTAATAAAAATATACTAATGATACATCACACAGAATGAACTAATCAACCTCTGAATTACATCTTATATAAAATTCTAACAAACCTATTTCCACAATTAAAAACAACTGAATAAAATATTGGGGATTTTCAACTTCTCCTTTCTTAATTTAAGAGCATATCCAAATTTAAATTTACTTATTTTTAAAGCAATCACTCTATTACCAGTGATGCCCCAGAGTCCCTACACAATACAAATCTAATTACATCACTTTCCTAAATAAAGTAACAGGTAGAAAGATGTAAAGATTTCTCTGTAAAGTATAAGCAAGATAACAGAACATTCATTAAACCTATTAAGGCCTTATTTCTTCATACCTTTAACATTCAAGATACTGCATTTGACTTTGCACAGATTTCTATATATTTCTTATAACTCAGTGGACATGGGTTCATTTAAAGGAATCTGTTTTTAAGTTTTCTTCTTAGTTTTCTTCTTGATTTAATAATAATATGATGGAAAGAGTCTAGGCTAACATTAGTTTTCGGTTTGGTGTGGTTGGATTGGTTCGAATTCTTTTGAGAGGATTTTGCTACATTGCCCAGGCTGGCCCCCAACCTCTGGGCTCAATAAACCTTCATACTCAGCATCCAAAGAGTGAGATGACAGACTTACTTTCATTTATTCCCTGTATTTATTTTTGTATGCCTATGTGCACACTGGCATATGAAGACAAGAGGATGACATCTGCTATCTTCTTCAATCACTCTATAACCTTATTTTTAAAACAAGATCTCTCACTGAACCCACACTTCACTGATGTGGCTTAAAAAAGCTGGTCAGATTGCCTTAGGGATTCCTTGTCTGCTTCCCCAGTGCTGGGATTACAGGAAGCATTACTGCACTTCGCATTTATGTGGGTTATGAGGATCCGAACTCAAGTCATCAAGCTTATGTGGCAAGCACTTTATGTATTAAGTCATTTCTCCAGCCCAGAAAGACTTTGAAATAACAGACTTGTCTAATGAGCTAAGGTTGTTACTAATGATCTTTTATGTAACTTCCAAAAGATACAATATATAAAGTATTATGGAAAACATTTCTACAACTTTCTACATAGATCATTTTCTTGATTATTTGTATATTTTAAGATTTTTTATATCATTTAAAAATAAGCACCAATTACAAAATAAAGCTCCATTTTCAAAACTAAATTAATAGATTAGAATATATCCAAAAACCTAAAAGAATTACACTGAACTCATAGAGATTATTATGAATCATTGATTCCATGATACATATTTTCAATTTTTTCCCAAAGCATATATTACTTTGTTTTAAAAACATCTGCTATATATAGAATTTGTTTCTGTATGATCATTGTGCTACTTATCAATCAGGCATAGAGATGAAAAACATATAAGACAGAATTGGATTTTGTTGCTACAGACTTTTCCAGAGAATTATTATGCCAAAAAGTCAGACACAACAGAATAAGCACACGAAAATGATAAGGGGATTGAGTCAATATGTAATGTGAAGTAACATGTCTGAGTAGAACTCCTGCAACACAGAGCTCCAGAGCAGGATCAAAAGCAGGCATAAGAAACACACACACACACACACACACACACACACACACACACACACACACACACACACACTAAAAAATAAAAAATAATTTCTGAAACAAAATGCAAATAAACTGAATTTTCACAAAGGCTAAAGCATTCATTTTTGAGTAAATATCTAAAAGTAGGAATATAAAATAATTCATTTAGCTTTGCCAAGTAAAATGGAACATTGATAATTTTAAATAAGTAATTAAGCCACTATACAGGAAGGATTGCTAGGAAGTTTAGACATATTAATAAGATTTTGGCATGCTTCATCTATGCTTGGCCCTCCTGCATAAATTCCCAAATTCATAATAATAATATTAATAATAATAATAAATGAAACTCCACTCTCCTCTTGCTGTAACGGCTTTGTCTCTTTGTGACAGGAATTTCTACAACATGCCTTCCATGTGTGGGTATATGTGCCTCCTCCAGAGATTTTTCTGTGATGGAGATTCTCTGCAATTCTCCTCTCTCTTTCAAGCCAGAAAAGGAAGGGAATTTCATTCTGGCCTGAATCTTTTTAAGCCTCCTAATTCATAATTTCTCCATAAATAAACTCAGTAATTCATAATTTACCCGTCTCAGAGTCTATTTTCTGAATTCATTGTTAAAATTAACAAGAACCTAAATTTAGGGTTCATAGGCCTAGAAGAACCCCTTCTAACTCCCAAATACCACATCAATATCTTTAGTCCTAACATAATACTCAAAAAGTATTGCCTAAATGAAAGAATAATGTCATTAGAGGATTTGTCACAGATTCTTCTTTTAGAAATGTTATGATTTTTCATTTTATAATTGGCTTGTTTTCTTGATTTCATGGCTCAATTGGTAACCATAAATTAATTATGGTTATATGAACTACTAAATTTGCTAACATCCTTTGAAGTTTTGTCCATGATCATGGTTTTTTTTTTCTATAAGGCATTTATTATTACTTCTATACCTGGACATAAACTGAAATCCTGCGAGCAAACATTTTTTTTTAAATTCATGCTATTTGAAACAAGGACATGGAAAATGACAAACAGAGGCATGAATTGTTACATATGCCAAAAATTTGCCACTAAAAAATTTCCTATCCAGTTAAAACAAAATTCCTAAAATTATTTTTATCTATATAATAGTTAATTTCTGGTTATCTATGTGACAGGATTTAGAATCACCATATAAATAAATACCTTAGCAAACATACTAGGGATGTTCTACATTAGGTTAACTGAGGTAGGTGGCACATTCCATGGGCCAGAATTCATCACTCTCTACTTCCTTTCTGCTGATATGATGATGTGATCTGTCTATCTACTCCTGCCATGCATTCTCTACCATGATGGACTCCAACCTCTGGAACTGAAAACCGAAATAAACCCTTTTACTTCCCTATATTATGTCTTGTTAGGTATTTTGTCTCAATAACAGGTAAGAAACTGATACAGAAAATTTGCACCAGGAGTGTGGCATTGGCTGTAATAAACCTGACCATGTGGTTCCTTCATCTTTTGGAAAGTTTGCAGAAGAAATATGGCATGATTTGAAACTCTAGCTTAGAAAACTAGCCTGATGATGCCGTAAATGAAGCATAATGGACCATTCTGGTGGGAGTTTGAAGACCCAGAGAAATGTAGACAGTGTCTACATATCAGCATATGAGGGAAATAAGAACTTTATCAAGAATGGGTTAGAGATGATATATGAAATATTCTGGCAAAGATATTGCCTGTATTTTCCCAAGGTCCTGAGAACTTGAATGAAGCTGAATTTTAATGTAATGTGTTTGATGGGGGAAATTTTAAGGCAGTTTTGAGTCTTAGCATAGTTTCCCTCTTTGCTGCCCTGATTCAAATCTTCAATGAAAGAGAGAAAAATACAAAGAAGAAAAAATGTGGAAACTATAATTTAACATAGAAAGAAATAGAAGCAAATTTATAAAGTCCCAGGGCTAAGACTGCACCCACTTCAGCCATAATTCCTAAACAAGTTTATCACCATAAGCCAACTACTCTGCAATGGGACAACAGACCAACATTCTGATGGCAAGACCCAAGCCATTTAGGGCTCAAGATATGAAGAATGCAAATTCTTTGGAAATGAAAGGCCTGAAGGGAAAATGTAAGAGTTCCCTGAGCCCCAAGATGAACACACAGAAGCTGCTTACAGCTGTGCTCTGTGGTACAAGGCTTCACCCTTACCTAGCAGTGGTAGCAGCACAAGCCATGTGGTACTGGTCTTGGCAGAAGGTAAGATTCTGGAATGAAGAGGTCATGGAGTGCTGAACCACCGTTCCAGCTAATCCCTAAGACTAGGTAATGTGAGTCAAGGTTGGAGGCCATTCAAGAAGGTCCTATGAGGACACTGCATGAAGCAATGAAGGTTAACCGTAAATTGCGATGGAGACCTCAGGATGCTGGAGGTGCCAAGACTATCAGACAGCTTCTGAGGAAAGCTGTGGGCACAGGTCAGTTCTGCCATGACAGAGGCTCAAACAGACAAGTGGAGGGGTAGAGTTACACAAGCCTTTTGGAATCCAGATAATCCCAACACAAGTTACAGGTGCCCAGACATAACACTGGAAGATTCAGAGTCATTTCTACCATGTTTTGGTCTTGATTTAATCTGGTCATTTGCTTGCTATGCCCCATTCCTCCATTTTGGAATGGGACTGTTTACTTTGTGTGGATGCATGCCAAAAGTGTACCTTGTTTTTTGATTTTATAGTCAAAACAGTTAAGCAATTTCCTTAAATTTCAGATGAGACTTTAGACATTAGACTTTTGCTAGAAAGCAGCTTTAACCGCTAAGTCATCTTATAGCCGCCAGACCTTAATGCTTGTGAACAGTGTTGGAATTGTGAAAAGGTGGAATGATATATCTTTCATTATGAAATACCATGAACTTGTGGAGGCAAGGAGTGGAAATAATAGCTTAAAAGTTTCATGCTTCAGTGTTAAGTTGACAAGGAGGGGCTTGTGATGGTTAACCTTGGTTGTCATCTTGACAGGATTTAGAATCAACATGAAAACAAATCTTCTGCCCCATCTGTTAGTTATTTTCAACATTAGATTTATTGAAGTGGGATAATCCACCCTCTTTGTGGATGGTGCTAATACATGGACTAGGGGTCCTGAACTGTATAAAAAGTAGAAAATTAGTTGAGAACCAGAAATCATTGTTTTATACTACCTTCTTGCTCATGTGACAATGTGAGCCAGCTTCCTGCTCCTGCCATGCTTTCCCTACCATGATAGACTCTACTCTCTGGAAATGTAAGCCAGACTAAAACATTTTCTATCTCTAAAGTGCTTCTAGTCAGATATTTTGTCCCAGCAATAAGAAAGTAACTGATACAAATAATTTGGTACTCAATAAGGAAAATATAACACAGAAATTAGTTTGACAACACTTAACTTTAAAAAAATTGAAATAAACAATGTGAATAGGATATTTTGAAAATTTTCACCAGTTTCTGCTATTGCTTAATGCCAAAATGCATTGTATGCGCAGAGAAAAATATAATGCTAATGGATCATAAAATCAATTCAACTATAATTGTCCATGCACTGAGAAATTTCATCATCACTATTAAAAAATATTTCATAGTGCCCTCTCAGGAAACTAGTTTGAAACATTTCAAGGTACATTCTCAAAAGTACACATTTCATAATTTTAAGTTTTTGTATAAGAAGAAAAAATATATTTGCATTACTTTCATTTAAAGTAATTTACTAGTACTCAAAGTGAACATTTTAAATACTAATATATTTAAGGTTAATTGAAATTTACAATAAATAATGCAAAATATTTACCTATATTGTTTCCTTATTAGGATTTATGTATTAGTCAATTTTGGAGCACTACACCTAAGGAATTCAGAAAAACCTCAAGTGCTAAATGTGAAGTGTGGCAGGCATTTATTATAAACCATCCACAATTATATTATGATTATACCACATTGTACTACATCAGAGTATACATATAAACTAGACTGGAAACGTACATCAACATATTGAATGATAAAGTGTCTCCTTTGTCCATCAGAATATACAGAAAGGACATATTCACCAGGTTTCCCATGGCTCTCTCGCACCAAGAAGTCTCCTTGTTGTTTTAACAGCTCTTGTGCCTCTATTCTCGGAATTGCACCGTGGTACCAGTCATGATCCGTCAAGGGCTTGTCAATCACAGAGATCACATCAGAAAGCTAAACAAATATTAAAAAAAAACTAAGTTAGAAAAACAGTGATTTTTTTCTTACTAAAATTCTTAGCATTAATAATACTTCTTGGGTATATGCCTTCCTTTCATTAATCATGTAAAAATTAAATGATGTATCTGAAGTTTTCACAATTGTTGAAAAAGTTCCTTTGGAATATCAATGCCAAGTTTCACACAAATGAATATATATAAATACTTTTTCTATCATATATAAAAATGCATAATAGTATCATGTTGAGTGAGCAATGGACTTTATTTACAATATCATAAAATAAATTTATATGATAAAATTTATTGACCAGAAAAATTATGAAAAAGAAGTATTAACAGAGAAATGCATCAAAAATAAGCTCATTTCTGTTTAAATGAAATATCATTTCATCTTACTGAATTAAATATGAATCACATAGACTGTGGACTGCTGATAATTTTCAGAAGCAGTATATCAGGTTTTAGCTTAGGGTACCCTAGCTATGTGTGCCATTCTCATTCACTTGACTTGCTTAGCTATTACTTCTGTCACATGGCTGCTTGGCTTCTGCACAGCAATGATACCAAAGCCTTGGGAGAAACAGCATCATTAAAGACCATATCATGCAAACACAAAGATATTCCAAGAAAAGGGAAAAGATCATATGCCTTGAACAAACCAAGAAAAGCAAATTAAATCCGAGAATGGTTATGCACGCCTTTAATCCCAGAACTCAGGAGGCCAAAGTAGGAGGTTCTAGGCAAGCATGAGACTACATAGCGCATTCCAAGTCAGCCTGCCCTAGAGTGAGATACTGCCTCAAAAAGAACAAAAGCAAATTAACAGCTGTTTTAGGAGAACAATGTTCCAACAAAATAGCAGAAATAAGCAAACATTAAATATAATGCCTTAATTTTAAATAACTGGTAGATGTAATCACACATTTTTATGCTCAATCACAAGTTTTTTTTTATGCTTTATTCACTCACAGGAACTGAAGTGTTCCAGATTGTAAGAGTATTTTATGAGCAAGGTGTAATAATTTATACTGAGTAGTATGGTTCTTAAAATATAATATGCACACTTCATCATGAGAAAATAATTTATGAACTGGGAAAACAGACTAATAATACATGCTTTTGTCTGGATTTGAAATATTCTCCAAAGGTCTTCGTGTTGAAGGCTGGGTTCTTAGCCCATAGCACTCTTGAGAGGCAAAAGGAAGTTAGGTTATGGGGTGATGGGGGGGTGTAAATATCCTTAGTAATGACATTGAGAGCCAAGCTCCTTCCTATATTTCTTTGTGCTTCCTAGTTGTCCAAAGCAAGCACGTACTTCCATCATTATGAACTTTCTGCCACGGGCTCAAAGATAATGGAGTTAATGGACCATGGGCAGGAACCAATGAGCCAAAGTAAGCCCTTTCTCCTCAAAAGTGGTTTATGCCATTTGTTTTGCTAAATAATAAATAAGATGGAAATATTCACATATGAAGATTTCAAGGGTGATATTATGAACTTTTTATGGAACCAAAGTATGCTATCTATCTGTGGTGATGAACTATTAAGAGCAAACTTTGGGAATAAACTATGGGAAATAACTGGGAATATTTCTTAAGGATCTTACAAATACCTTTTGTGATATTATTGCTGTGACATACTAAATTCTTTACTTGGAACTTGCTCTAAAGTTAATCTTACAACTCTGTAAGCCACCTGCTTAAAGCAATGTGATTTAGGTCTCCTCAGCCTTGGTGTACCTTTTGCCTGAAAAGCACAAATGATCAATATTAACAAGCAATGTTTAGAAATGTTAACTGATCTTAAAATATGCTCTGTATTCCTTTCCTCAGAGGCCTGATTGGACTCTTGACTAAGAATAAACATACACGCATAAGAAGTGTTCACCTATAGCACTAAAGACAAGGTCAGTAACTATGGAACCGCAAATCTATTTAAGACAAATGAGTGGGCTTAATGTGACTGTTCTTGTGATCAAAGTATATGTGTTCTAGATCAGCAAAGTCCAGCAGGTCATACCCTTAAATCCCTTCCTTTAACAAATGTTTAAGAATTATCCTAAGTCCAAAGCAGTACTTGTTTACGTATTACTGATTTTTGTCTGTTCAGTAAAAGTGCCCATGAGTACCTATATACATTGAAAGCCACAGTCACAGTACCATCAGGCAGTGATGACAGCAAATGCTGAAGGTTTACTACTGGCTGAAACTAAACTTCTCTTCAATTTTCTTTTCCTTCAGACAGCTGCTAGAGGCAGTGAGCCCACTCCTGAGATAGGGGTATCAGGAATGACTTCTATTCCTCCCAGGTTCTGTTCTTCGAAGCAGTTTGTGCCCCCCAAGTAGGGAATTGATCTATTTAGAAAGTGAAAAATAATTTTGAATGTAGTCTTTATTGATTTGTACCAATGAAGAGGCCTAAGGCTTACTGGTCCAAGTTCCAATTTCACATTCTTTTGTGTAGGAGATAGTAAGTCTAACTTGAGCGGTGCTTCTTGTTTTCAGAATCTGAGCAAGCATATAAAATAAGAGATTTGGTCTCATACAATAAAATTATATAAAATAAATCCCTATAAGTCCGTCTTAAAAATTATATACAACAATGCAAGTAGCTCATAAAAGAGCGCATGCTTGAAGCTGGTTTAATGTGTTTAAATATTACCCTAGAAAGGACAATAAATATTAACATTTGATATATCAGACAGAATATGCAGTGAAGACCAAATTCATCTATCAGCTAATTATATTGTGCCTTCCATCAAGGACCTATTTGCCTCACTTATATCTTAAAAGATAGTTCTATTTCTTCTTCACACTGTTAAAAATATTCAAACTAATTAGCAATAGCAGTGAAGAATACTACTATGAGTCTTATTTCATTTTTATATATGATACATTGGTCTTATTTTACCTATAATTCCAATTTTTGAATGCTCTTTTGAATAAAGGAACAGTGATTCATATAAGCTGCTTTTAAGATTATTTAAAATAAGTAAGCTTCCAAATGCAAAAGAATGAATTTAGACCTCTACCTCATTCCATATTCAAAAATTAATTCCCAGCACTTCAAAGATGCAGATACATGAGTCAAAGCTCTCCAAGTCTTAGCAGGAAACAAGGGTGACTCTCTGCTTAGGCTTGGATTGGACAAGGTTTCTGCAAATGACACTAAAATCACAAACAAAGGAAAATCAATCTTCATCAACATGAAAAACTTCAGTGTGGCAAAGAACACTATCAGGAAATGGAAACACTCTCTATGGGATGAGAAAGAGCACATGTAGATTATGTGTATGACTGTATGGAAAGGGCTTTTGTGCAGACAAGTTTCTAAAAACCCATCTATGACTCAAAAATAAAAGAAAATCAATTTAGGGCTGTGGTAAAGTTTAGTGGTAGAGCATTAGACTAGCATATATGAAGCCCTGGGTTTAATCACCACCACCTCAAAAATACAAAAAAAAATTACATTTAAAAGACATGCATAGACATGACTCCGAAAAACATGTAAGTGGCAAATAAGCACATAAAAATAAATTCGAAGTCATCAGTCATTAGAAAAAGCAAATAAAAACTATCATGAGGGGTGGAGAGGTGGCTCAGTGGTTAAGGTGTTTGCCTGCAAAACCCAACATCCTGAGTTTGATTCCCAGTGCCCATGTGGAGTCAGATGTACAAAGTGGCACATGTGTCTAGAATTCCTCTGCAGTGGCTGGAGGCCCTGGCATGCCAATTCTCTCTGTTTGTCTTCTCCCCCACCCATTTGCAAGTAAATAACTAAATATGGAAACTATCATGATAAACAACTTTATAGCCACTAGGTTGCATAAAATTTTTTTTAATATGGAAAGAAGGGCTGGAGAGGTGGCTCAGCAGTTAAGGTACTTGCTTGCAAAGCCTAGCAACCTGGGTTCGATTCCCCAGTACACACATAAAGCCATATGCACAAAGTGGCACATGCCTCTGGAGCTCATTTGCAATGGCTAGAAGTCCTGGCATTCCTATTCTCCCTTTCTCTCTCTCTCTCATTGGAAATAAACAAATACATAAAAATATTTTTTAAGAAAAGGAAAACTAGCAAATACTGGTAAGAATGTGAAGCAACTGGAATAATTGTAAGTTGTGACTGAGAACGTAAAAGCTACAGTTTGGCAGTTCCTTAAACCGTTAAACACAGAATCACCATGAGTCCCAGAGCCTGACCTAGAGTGTTTATGAAAGCATTTATGGAACAGGCAAAAAGTGAAAAAAGAGCAAAGCTGCATCGGCTGATGAACAGATAACCATGAAGTGGCAAATCTGTGCAAGGCAACAATATTTCACCATAAAAGAATTAAGCATGATCACGTGCTTCAACGTGTCTGAACCTTAGGTAGTATATATAGTAAGAGAAAGGCAGCTAGATCCAGAAGGCATGGTATGATCTCTGTGTGTGGAAGGACTGCAGTAGGCACGTCCACAGGGATTATGTACATTTATGTATATTTGAGAGAAAAAGAACTGCAGTAGGTAGGTGTATCCGTAGGAATTATGTGTATGTTTTTTCATGAAATGACTGCAGAAGGCATATTCATGGAGATTATCAGTATACTGAAATGAAGCAACTTGGAAATTGCAACTAACCCCAAAAGTATGGAGTATCTTCTTTCTGGGGAACAAAAATATTCTGGCATTATGTCATAGTGAGGGTTGTACAACACAGTGAAAAACCACTATAATACACATTAAAGTGGGAAATTTATGTTCTATCAAATATATCTCAATAAAACAAATGTTAACTTGGTAAGTATTTAAAATATTTTTGGTAAAAGGGAAAATCATTTAAATAATTAAAATTTTTCTTCTTTTATTTTACCCCTACTGAATTAGCATACCCAGAAAAAATGTTGTATTGGAAGAAATTATTCAAGTATGATTATCTATAAACTTTTGTGCATCTTGGATTTATCATGCTTAATAGTTGAAACATTTACATTAAAATTGAAGAACACAGCCAACTAGTATTTGAGAAGGAACTTCCTTCTCCACAAATAGGAACTTAACACCTTGGACAAATAATTTCACGTACTTGTTCATAACACACCTTGCTCAGCTAAACTGCTGTTACTGGAGGTAATTAATATTATCTAAACCAATAAAACTTGCCAAACCCAATATCAATGATTAATATATGATGTAGACTAAATATTCATCAGAATATTCTGAAAAATACAGAGACAAATAAATTGCCACATTAATATATATATAGTAATACCTATAACAAAAATACTATCTCACTAGAACTTTCTTTAGACTACTCTAATAAAGATCCAGAACATAAAACATTTCTGAAATTATGCTTATGTAGCATAGGAAGTCTGCAACACAGTATTATTCCCCTCATCTGTGATTTTGCCCGCTATAATTTGAGTTGCTGCAGACATGGCCTTGCAACAACTCACATCATTAGAAGAAATGAGAATAGTACAGGAGTTGAAAGAGCCTTAGCATAACCTGCATTACAGTATACTGATACAACTGTCCTATTTTATTATTTTTTAACCTTTTACTGTGAGTAGTTTGTAAATCAGACTTCATGAATTTTAAGTGTGTGTAGGAAGGTATATGTATATCATCAATACTAGCCACAGTTGCAGACATCCAATAGCAGTCTTAGATTGTCCGCTGCAGAAGAGGAGGATCCATTCTACAAGGTTATACTTGCCTATATGAATGTTATCTGAAGATTTTCTATATCCATAAAATAGATTCAAATGCACACAAAAGTTTAATTATGATCTTAATTTCCTCTTCCTAAATCTGAAGTTACACCAGACAGAAGCACTACCATGAACATTTTTAATAGCATGTATCCTACTTACTGCTGAAGAACCAAGTGCAGTTTTTGGAGACCTGATTATTCCAGCAATTGAATGACGAATAGATTCAAATTTGGAGAGCCTCTCCTTTCTTTCCTAGAAAGATTAAGAAACAGCCATTAAAAGTTGAAAACTATGCACTATACAATTTAGAGTTTGTATTTTGGTATCTACCCACAGCTCAGTTTTTTAACTAAGTCAAATATAAACCCCCTGACATAAGAACCATTGTACAACACATCAACTCTATGGTACTTCACTTTCCTGGGCCCTCAATAAATGTCTTATCTCGGAGAAAAAAATAAGGACATTCATATAGATGAGAAAACAAACAAACAAAACTACAAAGGAAAGTCAAGGAAAACCAAGTATTAACACACACACACACACAAAAAAAAAAAACCAACTAAAATAGCCTTTAGAATATTTCTGATAACACTATAATTGTGAGAAAGTTTTAAATAAAAAAGAGTAAAGAAAAAAAGAATGATATGAAACATATTTTAAGAATGTGAATTCCATTTTAACAACCTGAAAGACTCACAGGGTGACTATGAGGATCAAGATGATGGTGACCATGGTGACTGGGATAATAAGAAGGAAGAAAGGGTAGAGCTATTATGAAAATCAGAGTGTTCTTCTCTTTAGGATATTTCTGAATATCACAACTAGAGAAGCTTCCCTTAAATGTTCAAATATTCAGGTTCATTTTACAAGTGTAAATTAGTGGAATAAGAGGGTAAAAAACAAGAGAAAAAGAGAGAAAATAAGAACTGTGAGGTAAGGAAAACAAAAGGAAAGTATGTGGGTAGGATTTTAAGGAAGCTCTTGTCAACAACCCAATAATGACCACATTGCAAATGCTAGTCACCAGCAGAACAAGAGATCCTGCAGCCAGGAAGCATCTCACTGTCTTACATAAGTGGTAGGCTATTTTGCTAGACACAACCAAAGCAGGCTACCAGCAAACAGGGACTGTTGCCTCTGTCTCCAGTGCCTTGGGATGTCTACATGGGATAAATGGAGATGTTCTGGAAAGTGGGCCACCTGGTCAATGTGGTGGTGGTTTCTGAAGTTCGGCTAGTACCTCTCACTTTCACATTCTCCCTTTTTTAAGAGTAGTACATAGGAGAATCACAATAGAGGAATGCTTCCAAAAGAAGCCACACTGTCAGCATGGCCTTGACTTTCCCTATCAGATGATAAAATGCTGAGAGTCACAGAGCTGCTCACTTGTTCCTAAGAGGTGTCCCTACAAAGCCTCTACTCAATATATTTAACTTTTTAAGAGACCACTGTGGTCTTAAAACACCCATCAAGAGAACATAACCAAAGAATATCACAATGTAAACAAAGGTTTGGGTTAACAGACTTGCCTACTTGATACAAAATATAAACATACAATGTTCTAGATCATATGCATAAGGCTTACAATACTATGCTCTTACATTCACTTATGCCTTCTTCCAATGGGATAAGATTCTCTTTTACTGTCTTGGTAAAAATCATATTTTTTAACTGTTCATCTTTTATAAATATTACCCTATGTTCAAAAGAATGGACCAAAATAGAAGACCTACATACAAACGGCAATGAGAAATCAGATTGGTTCAGAAGAAATGAAAAATCCCATCATGAGCCTTTGGATAAACTTCCTCCTGAGAAACTCTTAACTGCTATGCTCTGCCACCTTATCCAGCTTGAAGAAGTTACAAGGGTCATCACCCCATTTCCATTACAGCAATTACAGTTTTGTCTCAGTAGGGAGGAATGCTAGAATATAGGAACAAAGAAGCTTTTTTATAGGCAGTCAGCCAGCAACAGGGACCCAAGGAAATGCCACTCTGCCTGCCCTGGCAGGACTGGAATCCATGTCTGACCCAGTCTTATCCAAGATGGCTGCAAGCATCAAACATAGCGACAACGTGCTGCTGCATAAGTTTTCCTGGTCTTAGCACACTGTGGGCTGGCCCTTCTCCTTCAGCCTCTAGAGTCCACCAACCAATCAGGTGGAGTATTCACGATGCTGGTCATACGAACTCGATGTTTGATCCATAAAAATCTCACAAACCATGCATGTGATCTCCTTTTAACCAGTGACTCTTTCCTTGGCTCATGGTCCTAGCTTCTTGGTTTGTTGGTCAGTTCTGAACTCTTTCCCAAAGTGAGGGGCTCTCTTTGTGTTCTCATCCTAGCTGGAAAGAATGTTTGGATTTTTTTTTCTTTTTGTTGTTGTTTTGTTTTCTTTTCCTACTTGTTGTCTAGGTGTGCTTTATTTTGGGTACTTGCTTGCTACTTGTATGATCTCTCTCTTTAAGCTCTGAATCCTTTATGCTTAGTCTTCTTTGACCCCTATGTGAGGTGATCTTTGGGTTGGATTTTCTTACTTTGTTTTCCAGCTGTGTAAGAGGTGTGAAACAGATTTTCTCTGCCCACCTCCCCGCCACTCCCCGCCACCCCCCTCCCCCAGCCAGGAAGACAAAACTTCTTTTGGCTTGGGCTTCCCTGCTAGCCTTCCCTCTGGAGTCCAACTCTCCCTAAAATAGATATTAAAATTCATAATTTATTCAAAAACTTGCAGGCTAACCATTCTGATTATTCTATAAACACATGTATATTAATCATTTCAATCAGTCATTGGATAATTGTCTAATGGAATAGATAATTTAACTACTGTTTGTTTGTTTGTTTTTCAAGGTAGGGTCTTGCTCAGACTGACCTAGAATTCACTCTGTAGTCCCAGTCTGGCCTTGAATTTAGGAGTGATCCTCCTACCTCTGCCTTCTGAGTGCTGGGATTAAAGATGTGCTCTACCACAACCAGCTCTTGCCTTCTTTTTCATCATCACAATGCATAATTGCTGATGATCCCAGTTAAATCACTACCTTTACATCAATTTGATCTAATATAAAAGTATATATATATATATATAGTATAAACCCTCCTTAGACAAGAATTACAAGAAAAACTTCTACAAGTGAATAAAAGTTCACAGTCTGAGAAAGTACATATTTTATAATACACTTCTAGTAAAATAAATATTTTTACTGTAGTACAAATGATGGCCTTAGGAATGTGAGCAGGACTCTATGGTCTTGCCCCAGGCATGCACTCCAGGTTTCTTTTGAACAAAGTACAACCTAGAAGGGCAGAGGAAGAAGCCCTGAAATAAAGGACAGTAACTTTTCTTGAAAGCAAATCCATCTTCCTCTTAAAATTTTTCTTGATTTTTTTGTGTATTATTTGTTTTAAAATATATTTCCTGTGCTTAATATGCCTTCAGAAACACTGATTAAAAAAAAAGACAAAATAGCCAGGTCAGGATCCGGGGAGTAAGGCCTTATCAAGATATGTATCAGGAACATGGAAAGCACAGACATTAGAAAGCATTAATATGGCTTGTTTCCCTCCCTCCCCAGAGCCATTGGCCCTCTTTCTTATTTCTTTTGGGAATGTGTCCCCCACTCTGTGGGGTGGGAGATGTTATTATCCTGTGTTGTAGCTGTTGAGAAAATGATGAGGAAAGTGCTCATCAAAGTTATCATTTGACAATGATAACTTCACAAGAGAACAGTAGGCACCTTCTCTGCTGATGTAGACTTTTTCTCTGGGCTGATGCTGTTACAATACTAGAGGGAGTATTCTTCTAATGTGAGATTACTAAGAAAACAACTGAAAACTATGAAAAAAGAAAAATAAAATTAAGGGGAAAATTTTAAATATTAGATTCCTCATATAATAAATAATTCATTACATGCATTGATGTCATAAAAATAACTTTCCTTGAGTTATATTTGAGCATCCCATCCTAGAAAAGGAAAAGAATACATTCATCTAAAATGTCTTTAACATTATCAAGAGGCAATTATCAGAATTACCAAATGGATTAGAATTATCTGACAGTAAATCTAGGTATGGAATGAAAAATTAAAGTATAATAGTTTGTTTACAAAGATAAAAGCAATGAAAACAATTTAAAGCATTTAGATACACTGTATATATCAATAATTACTAAATAGCACCTTAAGATAAATATAAGCATTATTCAAATGCAAATGGAGTTCATAAAATACTTGAATGTGTCTAATCATTGGTGCTCATATAGCCAAGGAAAACATGAAAGTTGCCAAGCTCCTATCTCTGTAGCATCTGAAATCACCTTTAAATTACAGTCTACCTGAAAATGCATTAGACTGAGCTGAATTTGCTGACAGACAGATTTTTCTATGAGAGAATTTGATGGCTACTTTAACAAAATTAAAGATGAAAAGCTTCTCTTCATTTTGGACTGATATAGTGCCTAGGTGCCGCCAAGGCTGGAGACAGTGCAGTGCGTGTGTTCACCCGCCTCAGGTCAGGACACCACAAAAAGGAGACAGGACAGGAAAGTAAGTAGTCTGGCAAAAAGACAGCTCTTCCTAGTGGAGGAGTCAGTGCAGGAAAGCAGGCAGAGGCAACACTTTGAAGATAGAAATAGTGTAGAAAACTTGTTCATCTCGCCTGAAATACTATTATCTTAGCATATCACTGGCAAGCCATAATGTTCCACAGTTTTAAATGAATCTTTTTGCATTACAGGATCTCTTAAAACTTAAAAAAAGCACACCTCATATTATGAAATTATAGTCTGATGAGATGCCCAGAAAAATATCTAAATGAAGCATCAGTTATATTCTCACTTAACAAGGTTTTCATATTTTTAAATTTAAAACATGATAAGGTTAAAATGCTACACTTTAGTTCAATTTTCCTGAATACAAGGCCCAACTATATCTATATATCTACACACACATTCTAATTGGAAATCTACCTATTACCAATATTTCTCAACTATTTAAAAATGAAATCTACATCATACATGAAAACCTCCATGCCAGAACAATGCCAGCCACAGTCACTTTCCTCAGAGGTCAGTCACACTGCACCTGAGCTGCCCTCAGCACCGAAACAAGGGGAAGAGCAAACTGTCCTCAAAGCTGCTTAAGGACACTTTTTGTTGTCAATAATGGATTATTAATACAATAACCACATATTACTTCCCACAGACTTCTGTAAACAAACACAATCTAATGTGATTCCGGGAAGGAACAATGAATGTGATTATCTGCCCTGCAGGAACAGAACAGTCAGATACTTATTCAAACCTGGAGGCAGCAAGAATCAAAAAGAAATCATATGCATGTTCAAACACCAGGCTGAGTGCCAAATATCTAAGGGGCTTGTTAGGCAAGGCAGCCATGAAATTTGTAGGGAACTTTTTATTTTTTGAGAAATAACTACAGAGAAATTAAAACAGAGAATATTCGCTCCTGAGAAAGGTTTATGCTATTAATGACTCCAAAATATAAATTAAATCCTGTAAATATTGATACACACTTTGTAAAAAGAAAGCATTTATAAATAAATAACTCCATCTTTATAGGTGTTGATTTTTAGGGGGAACAATGAAAGATAACACTATTAATAGCTATCTCCAAAAGGATATGGAGGATAGGTAACAAAAGAATTTCTAAATGATTTTAGTAATTGGTTCTGACTAAAGGCAACACATTCAGTAGTGCTCACTGCCTAGTTTACATAGCTTGTCACTCTTTTTGTCCTGTGGTGCTTACATATTAATGATATTTATTTTAAAGTATATGTCGCTCTTGCTAAATCAAGTAGTTTCATATTCTGAAAAATAAAACTGAAAAACAAATATGTAAGAGGAAACTTTACTAAAGCTCTTGCTTTAAAATAACACTTCTCAGGAAATCTAGTGCCACAGAATAGAGTTCAGTGAGCTTCGGCATGTAAAATGTCATAAATCATAAATATCATATGTACAAAATGTCATAAATTTTTCTTGCTTTGACTCCTGTGCTGGCATAATAGCTTAAGGAGCACAAGACCTGGAAGGAGGCTGTAATACACTCCCTTCCTGTTCACCATCCAAATACAATCCATGCTCCAAAGCTCTGGCCCTGGATGTGAGGCTAACATCTCTCGAGATAATTAAAAAAAAAACAAAACTCTAGTCTTAGAAAGGAACAGAAGTTGGCATATGTCCTCTGCCTCCCCACCCATCCATGCAATACTCCCTCTTATCAACAATGGATGATACTCTATTGGCCCTGGCTCTTGCTGTTGTACACCCTATGGATAATCCACCATGACAGAATCATAGAGTGATCTCACTGCCGCATACATCACCCTCTCTCCCCCCAAGATAAACCCTTTTAGAAATGACCCACAGTGCAAGGTGCACACCAACCATATTCCTGATGGGCACATCACTGATTCAAAAACTTAAGTGTGCATGGACCTTGCTCATTGTGATTCAGGTATTTTGCTTTGTTTTGTTTTGTAAGGGGAGAGAGAGGGGGAGAGAGAGAGATTGAATAATTGAATGTGTATGCTAGGGCCTCAAGCCACTGCAGGTGTGCATCTGGCTTTATATGGGTACTGTTGGATCAAACTTGGTTCTTTAGGCTTTGCAGGCAAGTGCCTTAAACAATAAACCATCTCCCCATCCCATGACTTAGGTTTTTGGATAACTATAACTATTATGAATTAGCTTATTAGTCATTCAGCATAACTAAGCAAGATAATAAAGCAGTAAACTGATCTGCTTTCTTTAAACTGATAATGAAGACATGATAGAGTAGTGTCATTTCATTAGAAGCCCTGGTATCTGGTAATGAAGCACTTTACCAATTTCAACTGCCCTTTCACCTAATCTGAAGCTCATTATTCCATTTAATAAAAATATTTTTTGAGGTAGGGTCTCACTGTAGCCCAGGCTGAATAAAGTATTTTATTAAGTCAAAATAATTTTATCAAAATTAATTTAAAGGAAAAAAATTAAATTTTAAAAATTAAAATGACCTATTGAGGGACTGGAGAGATGGCTCTGCAGTTAAGGTGCTTACCTACAAAGCTTAAGGACCCTGGTTTGATTCCCCAGTAACCACTTAAAGTGAGATGAACAAGGTAGGTAGCACATGTATCTGGAGTTCCTTTCCAGTCACTAGAGGCCCTGGAGCACCCATTCTCTGTATCTGCCCCCCCCCTCTCTCTGATAAATAAGTATTTTAATTGCAGTCCCTGATCCACTGAGGATAATTTCTTATAATAGCTTTCAATACATTTTTCTCTCTTCTCTGCTGCCCATTTTCCATTTATTCTCTTCTCCCTGCCCTACCATAATGAATACCCTATTATTAGTATTAGTGATCACTGTCTTCTTAACAACAACGAAAGTATATGGCATGTTTTATCTTTTGCTGCTGTAAATGGGACTGCTTAGAACATGCATGAACATGTACTTATTTAAATACCTGTTTCAACTCTTTTAGGAACCTTTTTAAAAAAAAGGAATTGTAATTCCATGTTTAAGTTTTCGAGGAGCAGATAAACTATTTTCCACTGGGGCTGCACTGTTTTACAATGTAACAACCAACACATGAAACTTTCAATTTCCCGTATCCTCAGTAACACTTATGTTCTGTTTAACTGCAAAAGGATAAATGCCTTCATTTTTAAAGGATATATTATTAGATATGAAATTCAAGGTTCAATGGGTTTTGATAACACACTGTCATGAGTTTCATTGTTTCTGATAAGAATTCAGCTATAATTCATATCATTATTCCCTCAAACATGTCTTTTATTTGCTGTTTTTATAATCAACTGGAGTATGAGTAAACATAATTATACACACACACACACAGAGAGAGAGAGAGAGAGAGAGAGAGAGAGAGAGAGATTGTTAAATTCATGAACCTATAAGTTGGAGGTGTTAGAACACTTGCCAATTAACTTCTCAAGTATGTTTTCTACCCTCATTTTTCTCCTCTTAGATTCTACTTACATGTATTAGACCATCTGAAACTAAGTGATGATTTTAAACATGTATATGCTTTCACTTTTTCCTTTCTGTTTCAACTCAGATGTCTCTACCAACAAATATATCTCAGTGATCTTTCTGTCTAAGTCTAGTATATCTACTAACCAGCTCCTCTAATGAATTTCTCATATTTTCCCAGCTATACTATTTTTATGGCAGCCATATCTCTGCTATATTGACTCATCTTTTCATACACATTGTTCATTTCTTTGCACTAGATCCCTTAGCCATTTTTTGTAAAAGCTCAATTTAGGTAATGGTATCATCTGATAATTTCAATATTTAGGACATCTCTGAATCTGTCTATGTTACTGATCATGAATTACATTGTCATGCAATACTTGATCACATGCCATGAAATTTGCATCAATGAACACAGGAATATGAATTCAATATTTACCTCAAGAAAAGGGCATACCTATTTATTATTGTTACTGTCAAACTGCTGAAGTTATAGCAATAGTTAAAAAAGTTGGGTCTGTCTTTTGCTGTAATTTTAGTTGAATCATTGATTTCTCCCTAGTTGAATTCACATACCTAAGTAGACATCTTTCAGACCCATTACCGATTCCCTAGCCTTTGGAGTGTCATAGTCCCATGCTCTGTGGAGACTCAGATTCACTGCAGAAAAAACAGCTTATCTTCTTCTGTAGAGAAAAAGACTCCTTTGAGTGAAACCACCAGCCCCAGAGAAAATCACAGTCACAGCAACAATAACAACACGCCATCTCCTACACGTACCATGTCCCCTTTTTGGTGTGGGAATGAATCCATTTGGGATCTCTCTCTCTCTCTCTCTCTCTCTCTCTCTCTCTCTCTCTCTCTCTCTCTCTCTCTCTCTCTCTCTCTCTCATCCCCTGCTTGCTTTAATCAGTGAAACCCCTTGAATAAGAACTGGTGTAGTGGCACATACCTGTAAATCCGGCATTTACTAAGCTGAGACAAGAGGATTGGTATAAATTCAAGGCCAGTCTGTGTTACAGTGAGTAGCAAATGAGCCAGCATTACACAGCAGCACTGATCAGTCTCAAAAGAAAATTTAAAAAGAACAAGTAGGTAGCTGTTGCCTTGGTCTTGGAGTTGGGCTTTGTTGGACTCTAATCTGTCACATGAGCCTACACACTATCATTACAAGTTTGTAAAATCTCTGCTTGGGGAAGAAGGTTGGGAAGAAAGACAGTGCAATACCAAGTTCAGTTCCCTAGAGCACAAGTGAAATTCTCAGAATGGCAGTATTCACTTGTAATTCCAGTGCTGATGGGGCAGATACAAGGAATCCCTGCGACTTGCTGGCCACTGAGTATCGCTCAATCGGTGAGCTACAGGTTCCGTGAGAGAGACAATGTCACAAAGAGTAAGGTGGAGAGACACCTCTGGCCTACACACACACACACACACACACACACACACACACACACACACACACACACGAATACACATATACATGTCACACATGACCCCCCCCACACACACAAAAAAAAAAACCTGGGATTCATCTGCTCATACAGCTCTACCAAGGATGGAAGTAATGAGTCTTATTTTCTTATTACAGGCTTGTCTTTTTCTGAAATTGGGTTTATGTAGGTTTCATTGTTTCCTTTCTTGTGACCTCATTTAAAAGCTTTTATTTGTAATTTTATTTGGTTTCTGCTTTGTTAGGTTGTTAGGTAATATTGCAGTTACTTTCTTGTTGCTGGAACAAACACCCAACCAGAAGTAGCTTATGGGAGGAAAGGGTTTATTTCAGTCTTATAGAATCCAGGGGAAATACCATCAATGGCAGAAGAAGCTGGCTCACTTCCATGGATCCACAGCAGAGAAAAATCACTAAACAGCTATCAAATATGAAACAACAAGAGTCCAAACTGGCTCTGAACACACCTTAAAGCTGGATTACAAAACTGGCCTCCAAGGACATCTCCAGCAGCCTGCTGGAGGCTTAAGTAGGAGGTTTAACCTTAATCAAATCACTGAGGCTATGGGGGGGGGATATACTCAGATTCAAACCACCACAATTAGGAATCACCAGTGGCCTCTGATTTGCCATATCAAAATAAATGTACAATTCCTTTGAAGTGGTCCACCAGCCATCATGACTTTTCCCGTTGTGTATAAATGAAAACAATAAAGTCATACTTTAGAACCCTTACTGTGAAAAACAGTACCATTAATTTATTAAAAGAATGGACTTGATTGTGAGTGTAATTTCTATGGAAACCAATTGCTAATGTTACAGGCTATGTTCCTCAGATATTTAAAAGGTTAAATGCAAAACAGGGCATGGAGCTGCATACCTTCAATCCCTGCATTTGGGAGGCAGAGCAGGAGAATGGAGAATCCTAGGCTAGCATGGCCTACATAATGAAATCCTGTCTCAGAAGAAAGGAAAGCAAAATTTCCCACAAGTTTTGGTTTCTGGTATTTTATTTCCTCTGTTAATTGCTTCTTTGCTTTACATTTATTACAGAGGATTTCACAAGGATATTATAAAGGCCACTAAGTATATTTCATTTTTGTAAAAAAATTTGAGTTTCCAGCTTTATCTACAAAGTCAGTTTTAATACTATTAATACCTAGTACTAATCAGAATGTATTAGAATAAAGAAATTGATTTCTTAGCCAGTTTTACTTTTATATAAACAATGCTTACATAAAACTCACAGATGAAGAGATTAAAACTTACACAGCATTGGGCATGGTGGTAATAATGCTTAACTCAGTTGTCCCCCATAAACTCACATACTTTTAATGCTTGATCCCAGCTGATGGCAATTGGGGAGGTGAAGCCTTGCTAGACAAGGTGTGTTGATGGGGGCAGGCTCAAGTGTTATAGCCAGCTCCCCCTTACTAAAATTTGACTCACTCTCCTGATGCTGTTTGTCACCTGCTGTGGCAAGAAGGGTATGTCCAGCCTCTGCTCTACCATCATTCCCCTACCACACTGTAAGCCAAATTAAAAAAAAAATCCTCTTAGCCACTGCTTTTGTTCAGGTGCTTGTCCCAACAACAAGAAGTACCTACAACAGTGGTGCACACCTGTAACCCCAGCATTTGGGAAAACAAAGACAGGAAGACTCTGAGTTCAAGGAGTTCAACCACACCTGGGCTACAGAGTAAGACACTATCTCAACTTTATTCTCTCTCAAAAAATTAAAAACCACAATTTAGCTATTTTGCATGAGAACATTTACAATTCATACCTTGGCTTGCCTTCAATAAACATGTCATAGATCATTGATGCAAGAATACAATTCCACTTTAAAAATAACACATAGTTCTCGTGAAGCTGACCTACATGAGAAATCCATGTGGAATGCTGTTTGTGATTAGTTAAATAGACCGTTTACTCAAGTACAGTTTCTACATTTACCAAATAATTAAATTACTTTTATCTGAGGTTTAAACAATATTCTCACTTCCTTACTACTAAGAATTAAGTATATCAATCAAATATTCTTAGATATGATTACAAATGTTCTTAGATATGATTAAATGAGTCATTAAAAAATGGATATACGAACTAAAAAAAAGAAAAGGGATCTTCTACTTGACAGTTCAAACAAAAATATTTACTAAAGTTTTACACATTGCGTTATGAAAATATTTTTTGAAAATATACAAGTAAATTTAAGTATACCATCAATACCAATGTACTTTTCACATACAAAATTTTTTTTTTTTTTTGGTTTTTCGAGGTAGGGTCTCACTCCAGCCCAGGCTGACCTGGAACTCACTGTGTAGTCTCAGGGTGGCCTCGAACTCACGGTGATCCTCCTACCTCTGCCTCCCGAGTGCTGGGATTAAAGGCGTGCGCCACGGCACCCGGCTCTCACAATTTTCCATAATATATTTCCTAAATATTTTACACCATTCTTTTAATGGCAAGCTAAGACTTTTGAATAATTTAAAACTTCATTTAAAACTTGAATTTTTGAAAACAAAACTCATTGCTCCCAAAGAAAAGATTTCCTTAGCATATTTGATGTAAGAGTAATAAAAAATACAAATGACCAAATACCAACAATATTCCATGGATTGTAAACTCATGCTGGGAGAAATCTATCCTGGGCCCAGAAGCCATGTGCTCTCCGTCCCCACTGCTCAACTTTGCAGTGTAGCACTGCAACTTAAAAGCAGCCATGGAAACAAACAAGCATGGATGCATTAAAATAAAACTTCATTTATGGGCACTGAAATCTAAATTTCATATAATTTTGAAATGCCACAATATAGTATTCTTCTTTTGATTTCTTAAACATAAAAACATAAACACAATCATAGCTGGAGGTACCCCAAAAGGGGTGGCAGCCGTGCTTCCCCAGCCAGGTACATCATATACTAAAAGGTATACAGTCCAGCACAGAGGCTCTAGAAGTAGGGATTAAGAGGGCAGACGCAAGGGTCAGAGTAAGGTTCAAATTCTGGGTCTACATTTTCCATCTGTATGACTTTAAACAAGTTGCCTCCTTTCACCGATTTTCCTTTGTATAAGCTGGGAATAGTAACCGTACTGTGAAGACAAAACATTGCTGGCCAGCAAGGCTCGAATATGAGAAGACTTAGCAATGCTCTTTACTCCCAATATGAGGAAATCCTCTCTAAATATGAGTAATTACTGTTGTTACTAATGCCATACTCCAACAGCAAAAATTTCAACACATTAAAAACATATTTTAACATGGAAAAATGTACTTCAGGCCTAGACTATACCACAAAAGTGATTGTTTTTTGGCAATAACTCTGTATTTTATAGTGCTTATAGTCCACTTCTGAGTAAGAGTCAAAGCCAGGACTAGAATCCAGATTCTAAACAAGGGTGCACATTTATGGATGAGTCTGATTCCTGTATTATTGGTGCAATTAAACAATTATTAAGCCAACAAACAAAATTTCTTTTTGAATGCTTGGGAAAGAGACCTTGGAAAATAAGTGAAGAGTTGGATTAAAACTATTCAAAACAGGCAAAATAGCACAATTAATAAGAGTAAAAAATGGTATTAGAGAATTTTAAAATAAGATGTTCAATGCCAAGCATGGTGGCTCACACCTGCCCTTGTGATGTGGACGCAGGAGGATCAGGAGTTCAACATCTTGACTGCATAAAGTTTGAGGTCAGCCTGGGCTACATGAGAACTTGTCTGAAAACAACACTAATAATAAAAGTAAAGTGCTTAAACGCATGACCTTTGGTAAAACATCTAGTATTTCTGGGGCTCAAAAATTATTTGAAAGAAGAACCAGATTCTATCAAAATTAAGGGTATCTATTACAACCAAATCTCAAAGTAATTGGTTACTTCCCACACTGAGCAGTTGATCAAAGACACCAACAAAGTCCCCAAAACAAGACAGGCTTATGTCAAAGTTCTCGAATACCCACCGCAGACAAAAGATAAGACCCTATTGCTAAAGATACCACAGACTGCTGTCATACAACACAGAGAGATCCTGCAGGTTCTGGAAATGAAACTATCTCCCAGATGGTAGCCTGTGTAGAGCTGGAAGGCATTACATGAGCAGCCAGGGAAAATTGGCCAACAATATTCCAAGAAAGCAGGGGACATTGATATACAACACCAACCAATGTTATGAGAAAGCGGAGGACCCTGCTATATGACAGATAGCAGCAAGTCAAGAAGTGCTCACCTGTGCAACAGTGGTGCTAAATCTAGGCGGGTAATCAACAGCTTGCTGATTGGCTAACAGGCAAGGAACCCTTAGCTGGAACTGAGATCCAAGGCAAATTCTTATGGACACCAAGAACCCTGACTCTAAGCGGAAGCCCTGACTAACATGGGCCTACAGAGAAGCTACACCAATTAGAATCTTGCCAGATTAACAATGTTTGTCTCATTTTACCTATACCGACCTCATTCACCACTGGAGATTCTATTTGTATTTTTCAGAAGGCAACAAGAACTGTGGACAACCCACCTACAAGACCAAGATGATGAAACAGACTTAAAACTCCCACCATGACTGCAGGAACAGTGTGGAAGAAGGAGCAGAAAGATTGTAAGAGCCATGGTGGGGGGGGATATCCAGAGACATTATCCCCCTCAACAACAACAACAACAACAACACACACACACACAAAAAAAATAAAAAAACCACACACACACAAACACAAAACAAGCTACTGCTTGCACAATTCATAGTCCATCCCATGGAGAATTCCAGCAATCTCATCAAGGTGGGCCATCAGTGGATTGGTACCAGGGAGGAGGGAAATGGGGGTACCAACACAAGACTTGTTTATACAATATTTCTACTTATTAACAATAAATAAATTTTTAAAAAAATTTAAAGAACATAAACATGAATCACAGTGGGTTGACCAGTAGTCCCATACAGATATGCTCACCAGCAACCTGTGAATGATATCATTTTTAAAACAATGGGGGAGTGTAAACCTAATGGAGTTAGAGATTTCAAGATGCGACCGATAATCTTAGATTATCTAGGTGAGTCCTAAATCCAGTGACAAGTGTCCTTGGAAAGTTACTTAGAAGGTGACAAGGTAGGGTATAGGGTGGTATGTTTGTCTATTATCAGAGAATTCCTGGGACTGTCAGCAGCCACCAGAGGCTAAGCTCCACAAAGGAACAGTCTTCCAATGCTATGCTTTTGCTCTTCTGACTTCCATGAGAGTAAAAGAAGAAACCTGTTCTGAACCGATTTTCAGGATAGTCCTAGAAAATTTATATATACAGAAAAAGAATTATTCTACATTTGATTTGTACAGCAAGCACTGGCTACTCTGAATATACAAAAAATTACCTTAAAAATAAAAATACTAATCAGAACTGGTCAAATATTGCATTGTTCTTATAAATTCTATGAAGCCAAATTAAAGGGAAAATGAATGCATTTTTAATCCTTCATTTCTCATCCAGTTTTTGAACATTATCTCTAACTCAAACAATAGCTCGCCCAACTTTACTGTCAGAAATAGAACTGCAGTCCCAATGACAGATTTTCTTTTTTTTTTTAATATATATTTATTGTCCATAATGTGTTACATTATTTAGTGGGCAAACCATGCGTTGTTATCCCGAATTCCTCAATTCCCCCCCTCCCCATCCCTGATCAGTTGTATATCCTCCTCTGTGGGCTGTCTGTATTAGTCCTTGTGGCAAGGTATCCTGTATATCTTAGTACTCATCCCAGTCTTCCTGGCCCAAGTGTGTTGTCACTGATGGGTGTCATGCCTCCGGACAGTCTTAACAGGAGCTGTGGTAATACCAGGAATATATGTAGTGACAGTCACAGCTTAGTCACAGAACGGTTACTGGATTTTCTTCCTTTAGGTTTTCACTTTACTGACCTGGAGAAATGCCTTCTTTATTTGCCTTGCTGGAATTTATTCTAACAGCACCCAGCACATGTGGCTTAAAGCTTCTGATATTTTAGGGTTCAATACTACTTATGATAATATAGTATCAAGGCTAAAAGGGCTAGGAATGGAGCTCATTGATAAGGTACTCACCTAACAATCAGTGAGCAAGTGAATGAAAAATAAAAGTAACCAACTCCCAAGCCAAAATTAAGTAGGTCATTATATGTTTGTGTAGATAGGGCATTCCTAGAGAGTAGCAATAAAAATAAATAAAATTCCCTAGGCAGGCCAGATGTGTTGGTGCATGCTTTTACTTCCAACACTTGTGAGGTAGAAGTAAGATTACGTTTACTTAGTAAGAGGCAAGCCTGAGACTACACAGTGAATGCCAGGTCAGTCTGGGCTAGAGCTCAGACCCTACCCTTGGAAAAAAAATCTCTAGGAAATAATTTTTATTCTCTCACATTTTTTACAATATTCATACATTGGAACTTTTATTTATTTAATCAGTAGCAGAAGGAATCTCCTACATGAAACATTTTCTACCTCAATTTTTACTTCATAAAATATGACAAAATCCAGGTGAAATTACTTGTTGCACCTGTTTCATGTTCTATATCTCCTTTCTTTCTCTCTCTTTCTGATTGCAAATAAATAAATATATACATATGTGTCTCTGTATACACACATATTTAAAAAAGGGGACTGATGTGTTTGGTAGAAGTACAGAATAAAAAGACATGTCATATATAAAATGGAAACAGAAAAATTCAAGGAAGCTTAAAATTGCAGGCAGGAAGGCTGGTTTTAGGCCGTTTAAACTGCAAATATTAGAGAAATTACTACCATTAAAGATAGACACCCTGTTCTGCATTGGGACAAGGGAAAAAAATTTCCCTAAAGATGAAACCTAACCTACTGAAGGTTCAAACTAGTAAGAATAAAAATCCTTAAAAAAAAAACAAGAGGGGCCCTAAAAGAGGAATGTTGAGGGAGTATCCTGCTCAAGGTCAGGCCTTATCTCCCCATGGATTTAAAATTTAATATCAAAGTCCACCTGGTCCTTATTTTAAAAACATAAAAAATACACAAAAGAGGGCTGATGAGATGACTCAGCTGTTTAGGCACTTGCTTGCAAAGCCTAAAGGCTTGGGTTCAATTCCCTAGTACCCACATAAAGCAGGATACACAGATTGGTTCATGCATCTGGAGTTGTTTTGGCAAGAGACCCTGGTGTATTTCCCTCCCTCCCTTCCTCCTTCCCTTCCTTTCTCCTTTTTTCCCTCTCTCCTTACAAGTAAATAAATAAAAATATTTTTAAATGAAAAAAAAGAGGGTCATAAAGTGCACATGGTTCCAAGAGCCACTGAAGTACAGCTCATTTTCATTTCATTTAATGATGTAAATGACATCACGGTCCCAGATGCCAGACATGCAACTATAGGATTTGATATTTTCTCTACTGGTTTTTGATCTTGCACGGGTCCAATATTTTCTTGCTATGCTTTTCTTTTGGGGGGGCAGTGGTAATGTTGACACTAAGTCATTATGTGTTGGAAACAGGTCACTTATGTTTTCATCTTAAAGGGATCACAGCTAAGAAACTGTCTTGAGTTTCAGAAGAGGCTTTAGACTTTAAAATGGTTGAGATTGATAGACTATGAGACTTTTAAATGTAGATGAAGGCACACGTGGTGATGCAGGCCTTTAATCCCAACACTCCAGAGAATGAGGTAAAATAAAGCAGGCCAGCCTGGGCTACAGAGTGAGTTCTTGGTCATCCTAGGCTAGAGTGAAACCCAGCTTCTAATTCAATCAATCAATCAACCAATAAATCTAAGAAAATAAATGAAGTTAGACTGAATACATTTTACATTATGAGGTTGCCATGTATCCATGGAGGCCAAGGGTGAAATATGATGGTTTAAATGCACAATGTCCCCTGTAGCCTCAAATATTTGTGATTACTACTTGGTCCCAAGCTGGTGAAGCCTTTGAGAGGAGGAGCCTTCCTACGGGAGATTTCTTTCTTGAGTCAGGCCTTGAGGTTGACTAGTCTAGTCTAAAAGATGTTTAGAGGCAGCTCACTCAATCTGCTTTCCCTCTCTGTTATGGATGTATGATGATTAAAGCCACCTTCCTTTCCTTTGAAACTAAAAGCCTGAAATAAATCTTTTCCTCCCATTAGCTGCTTTTGGTCTGGTGTTTTAGCCCACAATGAGAAGGTAACTTACATATGTGTTTCTAAAAATTTAACAAGGAACTTAAAAACTGCTCATGCTTTCAAAATATAGGCATTTACAAAGACAAGATGTGGTGGTCAAAGTTTTAAATACTAGTCTATCTACCATAATATCTAAACTTCTCCTAAAACTCTTTTTCATGAATTTAGTGTCCTAACAAGCTCCAGTGTCTGAAAGCAAGCACTCTCTAAAACATACAAACAACAACAGCAACACTGTGGTGACTCATATTTTCTATTTTCACAAAATATGACTTACTCTTTAAGTTGCATCACCTTCAGCTAGACTGGCAGAAATATGTCTAAAATAAACTTAGTATGCTTTTCATGAGACAATAAATTTGTAAAGTAAGCAGACCAGAGCAGGTGCCAATTACTAAAGAGGAAAAAGAGTTTAAGACTTTCTTCCATCTCAAAAGAAAGAAAGGAAGAAAAGGAAGGAAGGAAGGAAGGAAGGAAGGAAGAAAGAACGAAAGAAAGAAAGAAGAAAGAAAGAAAGAAAGAAAGAAAGAAAGAAAGAAAGAAAGAAAGAAAGAAAGAAAGAAAGAAAATTAAAGAGGCTTACTAGAGATCAATAAATATAGAAATTAACTGTTTGGATGGGCCTTCCATAGTAATGCTAAAGTCACCAGTTGAAAAAAAATGCAAAACGAAAAGCACTTGTCTTTATGAATAAGGAGGAATGAACGGAAGTTTGAAAGATGTCATCAATGAGAAAGATGGTAATCTCTACAAACCTTGACATCCCAGAGATGTTCACATATATGTTAAGGAATAAGAAAACAAGTATAAATAACCACTTTCAATACTGGGCTGTATAAAATATGGAAGAATGAGCTTACGTCTTTTGAAAAGGGTGCCTGCTTATCAGAATAAAATTTAAGAAGCCACAATTTTAAAATTCTAAGACAGAGATCTATATGAGTGAGAATAAGAAAGGGAAATAAAATCCAAGGTTGGATTTACCATGTACCACACAGTATCAATATGACACCCTATTAGAAAGAGAGAGCGGTTGTCCAGCAATAGCAGCAGGGGGAGCTATGGCTCACCAGACTGCTCTTCCAATGAAATCCATGTTTTTGATGAAAGAGACAGCTCTTTTCTAAAATTAGCTCTTATATGTCAGTGTTTGTCTTAGGATAACAAGGAAAGCTGGAAGTATCATAAAAATAATGACAGGGAGTAAAACCCAAAGTCAGAACAGCTCTGATCTAGTAACCCTTTTATGATCAGTCCAGGAGAAGAATCTGCACGGAAGTTGTCTGTGGGACTCCAGACATACGTATCTCAGGTACAGTAGTAAATCTGGTTGAGCATCTGAAGATGATCAACATTTAAAAGCATATTTATAGATAAGTCAAAGACCACATTATGTTCAGGTCAGCATGAGCTAATTATCAAAGATAAATAAAGCCTATGGGTATGGATGCAATTTTACAGGAATGAGAGAGTTAAGTAATGAGTTGCTGAGCTGTTTGATTGTTTCAGTTCACCATGCACCAGTACACTCAATCATCCTATGGATGGTCACTTTATGGACTTATTTCTTCTAAATAAAATATATAGTGAAGCAAAAAACTAAAATTTAAAATTTAGAACTCTTTTAAACAATGAAATAAAACTGATACAAAAGCAAAAAATAAAACACAAAAAATAAAACAAGAAAGGACAAAATTATTTTGAAAACCAATTCAATATAGAAAAAAATTGAAATGGGAAAGTATCAAAAGAAAGATCATAAAAGAGTATACAAAAATGAGGAGGAAAAAGTAAACAAAGCTTATTTTTAGAGGTTAAAAAAGTAAATTATACAAGCTGTTAGATATCTATGTTAGTCATGAACTATTTTGGGAGTCTGAGACATTATATATAAGATGATAAATTGAACATGACAATCCCAATGGATTGTATAACTTCCACTACTTTATGAATCTACAAATCAAGATATCACAAAACCCATGCCCACAAATAATGATCCTTAACTTTATTAAAAATATTATCTAATGAGTATAAAACACTAATATATAGAACATGAGAATTTTATTGGGTAGCATTAAAACAAGAACTATATACCTATTTCAACTTTTCAAAGATAGCGGGAAAAAAATTGGTAGTTAATATGATCACTGAGCTTTTTTTTTTAGGGAAACTTGGGAAAAAGAACAACTGCAGTGCCAAGGCCTTAGCTGCCGATGTAGGCAGTCAAGTTTAAACTACAAAAACAACTCTTTAATAAGACATGAAATAAATATCCTATTCTTATTGTTCAAAAATAATATATGCATTAAAAGATTGAAGTTAAATACTGATTATAAAATTAGCAATGAGCTATATCATCATTTATTATAATAAAAAGCAATATTAGTTATTGTCACTATTTATTTAATACATTTGTTCAAGAAAAATGCTACTGCTTTTTGGTCAAAGAAATCAAAACAAGAATTTTAAATTGAGCTCCCCAAGGAACAAGATACTGAAATTTAGAAAACAGAAATCTTAATGAGTTTAAATTGAACATGTTCCTGAAAGCTGCACTCTTTTGAGCCTTCCCAGGAATTGGAAAGCATGTTTCATTCAAATCAGAGGTAAGTAAAGAAACAAAATATATAACAATAAAGATGAAAAACAATCTTCTTTCTTTTTTTAGCCTTGGTTTGGCATCTGAGTGATAACACTGTACAAAAAACTAAATTAAATAAAGTAAAATAAAATTCTTTTTTTTTTCTGTAATCAGGTTTCAAAATAAAGAAAATGATTCTTCCCAACTGAAGCAGCAACATGAAGCAGGTGATCTGCGGGAATGTAAAACACAGTCTGGCCCTGGCTATGGCAGGCCTGAGCCACCTTCCCCCTTACCTTTTGGTATCTGTGGATTTCTGACGTGGAAGGCTGGGAGCTCAGCTTTAAAGCACACTTTTTACAGCACTGGGAGTCATATTCAGGCTCCAGCTCACCCTCACAGAGGGGACATTTCATGTTCTGCTCCATCTCAAATCTTAGCTAGTACTACTAACAGTGTGCCCACAGAAGCCAATGTGTCCATAGGTCTTCCTGTCTGAGACAAAAGCAAGATAGAAAAGGCACAGACCTTGGTCTCCTAGTTCATAGTGTCTCTCCCTGTTGGTATGGGTGCTTACCAGTCAGTTCTGGTCTAAGGAAGTGGAAATATTCAACAAACGCTGGCGTATTGAGTTATTAAAAAATAAATAAAATAAAAAGGAAATCCCAGTGCATTAAATGCAAAATTACTTTCCTAATTGATTTTTTTAAAAAAAATAACTGATTTTCTTTCCATGTAATATATAGAAATCTTCCTGTTATACAGTACATTTCAAAATCCCTGAAAATCGACCACATTTTCAAACACTTCATGAAACAAACCTTACTGATAACCAAGCTAAGAATCTTTGTTTTAAATTAAACACTCTTTAAATTTTTATGTTTATTAAGATGTAACTAGGTAATACTTTGTGATTCTTTGAATTTAGAGAAAGAGTCTTGTTAATGCAAGTGATAGCTAATGTCTCAACAGAATAGATTTATCTGTTATATAATGTGTTAACTGCTATATATAAAACCCTGTTTAATTTACTCATGTAACAGAAGGACTGTATGCAACCATTAGTACCAGACATTGTGTTCTCAAGCACAGCTCACAACATTCTTTTGTTTTTGTTTTTGAAGCAGCCTTACTATAGTCCTGGCTAACATCAAACTTGAGATCCTCCTGCCTTGACTGACAGAATTATTAACATTACAAACATGTACCATCTCTACAGCAAGAACATTTTTTATATAAAATAAAGTTTATGGAAGTTTTTGAAAATAAACAAGAAAAACAGAAAAAGAAAGAGAAACCTACTAGACACATCTTAGTAAAAACTTCTCTGGATCACAATTCTGACATAAACATTTTCTCCTTTAAATTCTTTTGTTTCCTTTCCAATTTAATAGATTGTTTTAAAAAAACCCACCTTAATGCTGAAAGTGGTGGTACATGACTGCAAGCTCAGCATCTTAACATTAAGTCTGAAGTGAAGGCAAGAGAATTACGAGGCTAGTCTGGGATATATGGTAAATATATGTCTTGCCTCTATATAACTTCCTCTATTTTTTCTTTTCTGTATCTCCAGCTTTTAACTTTACAGTACATAACAATCTTTCATTTTATATGAGGTCCATCAAGAAAGTTCTCCATTTGATATTCTAATAAGAACTTCATATGTTTTTAATTTAATAAATAACAACAGGCAAGAGAGACATCAAGTTTTTTATGAGTTTAGCATTGCTCTTAGCATGTTAGGTGAACGAACTTTAAAGCACACTTTAAATCACTAAATAGCTCATTTTAATCCTTCACATTGAATCTAATTTAGGTTCCATTACAAACACAGAAAGGTTACTTAACTTGTCAAAAGTCACTTAATTAATAAGCAGTTCATATAGGACTCAAATGCAAGGTGGGGCAAAATCTATGCAAATAACCATAGTCTTCTGCTTCTGGAGTATGTCCCTGCTCCACCTCACCCAAAGTATTCTGCTATAAAAGAGTCTCCAAAGCTGAAGGAATAACTTACAAATTTCTTCTTTCTCAAGGGTTTGTAACTCAGGAAGCAGTACTATTGGTTCTTAGTGTTGTTTGTTGAGCTTGCTGTTTTTCTGGTTCAAAATATCTGGATAAATTTATTTACATTTCCTATCTTTATTTCTTATTTATCATTTGGTATACCTTATTTATTCTTCAATATTCACTAAGGATTTATTATGTGCCAGGCACTCATCAAGGCTCAGAAAATTGTGAAACTTTAAATCTAGAATCAATCTTGGAGATGAAATAAATGAAAATTAATATTTACTTACACTCAAAAATATAAATCTAAAACAATCTTTTTGTCAAAGGCAATGTGGGTTTTTATTGAGAACCTTATTATATGTACATATTGCAAATTTGTTATATTCCCATTATGTTATACTCTTATATTCTCTCTCCCCAGCCCCAATTCCACTGAGGGCCCATGAATGTACCAGTCAGTCTCTGGGGACAAGAAGGGGCCAATGCTTTGAGTACATGGTCCCACCCAGTGGCTCTCACATTCCTAAAGCAGTATTTATTGCTTCTTAAGTCTAACCCAAAGAATACCTCAATCAAACTCAATGCTTTTGCTTTTTGTAAGTAGAAACATTTGATGCTATTTGATGTTATTAAGCAATCATTCATTAATTCAATAATCACAATGGATGTCAATGAATGTTGTGTTAGTTCCCAGAACTGATGTGAAGTGCCATAAACTAAGTGGCCTAGAACTTTAAAATTTCACAGTTCTGGAGTTCTGGAGGTCATGATTTCTCTCAAGCCTCTAGAGGAAGATCTTTCCTTGCTTCCTGAAGCTTCTAGAAGCCATAGGCAGGCACTCCTTTATGGAAGCACAACTCCAATCTCTGCCTCCATCTTTCCTGGCTGCCTCCCTTCAAGTCAGCTTTCCTCTCTTCTAATGATAGTCTCTAATAATTTTTAAAATTTTTTTATTGTTCATGAGTTACATTATTTATCTAATCATTTTTTGTTCATTCTAGGAAGCATATAGCAACTTCACTGCTACCAGACACTGTGTTTCAAAAGAAGTTCAGTCACATATGCTAGATATTAGAACATCAAATATAGGAAAATTCATATTGTATTTGTAATGTAATATGTATGAAAAACATTTATATTTTGGCACTGCCATGAATAGAACATAAGGCCACATCTAACAAGTGCTTCACCACTGAACTAAATCCCCAAACCTAGATCTCATCTTTAATAGCTGAACACCTTGATCTTTACACCTTCACAATCAAATAAATATCTACTTACACCTATCTTTTTCTTCCTAAATTCATATCTATTTTGCAACAATCTAAAAGCATATTTGCCATTCCAGTGGTAACTTACCATGTGGTAATCTTTAATAAAGAATACTTTTGAAGTTGCTTCTAAGACCTAAGATTATCCTTTATGTTCATATAGAGACTCAAAAATAGTTAAGCATGATACTGTCACTGGAAATGTTCCCCTTTCATCTAGAAAAATTTTATATGTATATAAATATCTGATGAGTTCATTTCTTGTTATGAATTCTACAAGCCTATCCAATATTCAGTGTATTTATTTATTGGGCTTCCTCTATGTAACAAGCACTATTTATGACAGAGAACAGTAGTAAATAAAGTATTTGTCTTCTAGAAACTAGTTTGGGTGCTATTCAAGAGTTACTGTGGAAGAAAATAGAGAATACAAGCATACACATACTGAAATACTATAATAGGATGAGTTAATAAACATTAGTATCTAATCCATTCAAAAGACCTACTGGCTATTTTGTTAGCCAATATAATAGTAGGAAAAATCACAGTAATCTTAATAGTAAAAAATACTAGAAGATAATAGGGCAAATAAAAAAGGTAAGACACAGAAGATCATAGCTAGAGTATTCAGAGAAATCTTAGAACATACCTTTTAGATCTTAAATGATGAAAGGAAGGTTGTGAATCATATGAAGAAATGGATAAGAGTATTATAGAGGCAGGACACAGAAAGATCCAGAGATAAGAAGCTTAGTGTGCTCAAAGGATAAGACCAGAATGGCCAAAGTATCATAATGAGGAAGAATGGTAGGAGATAACAGGGTTTGGTAGGAAGAGACAAGATCCTGTAGTTTAGGTTGCAGTAACAAATTTGGATTTTATTTTAATTATATAAAGATGCCACTGGAGGTTAATAAAGGGGAAATAGTATAAGAACTGGTTCACAACACTAAGAACACTATAATTATAGAGCAGATAAAATGTAGGAAGAGCAAGGGAGCAAGAAGGTACACTGGCAAAAATAGTTCAGACCACAATTTATTGTGAGGGGATGTGGTTACTAGGGTCATCACATTGGAGATACTGATGAGAGGTCAGATTGCATGTACTTTGAGGGTAATACCAAGAGAACTCATCAATGCATGAAGTGATACTGAGAAGTTGGCTTAAGCAATTGATTGAGGGTGATTCCATTTACAATGAAAGACTGAGTGGCAGAATTGAGTTAAAACTTAAAGTTTTTATCATAGTATTTTGGTCATGCAAATGAACTATACCACACCTCATATATAACACTAGATCTAACTAAGAATTTTAAATAAGAATAAAGCATAATTTCTACATATTCAAATACTACATGACAATGTGATAATGTATGGTATTGATGATTAAAATATAAGGCCACATAAATTAAAAATGTATGCACGTACTTAGATTGATTTTTAAAGTATAAGGTGTTAGATACCTCAATTACAGAAATATTGTTCTCTGACACTGAGCTCCCCCTGCTGGTAATTTCTTATCTTCAGCTATTAAGAAACTAAAATACTTTAAAACAGAACGTAGTCTCCATAAATATATATATATATATATATATATATATATATATATATATATATATATAAATGGCTAAAAGAATAGCTCAATAGTTGAATGATTGCCTAGCATGTACAAGGCCCTGGGTTCAATCCCCAACTCTAAAAAAAATAAAATAAAATAAAAACCTTTAAAAAATTTAGGAGACATTATGATAACATTTTATTTCTTTATAATTATTACTTATCCAAGCTAGGCACTGATGTGCTCAAAGTATAATAGTTTACATTGCAATATGTGTATGTATATACATACATACATATGTATGTATATATATTATTTTCAAAACAACTATTTGATGTTTCTAGAATTAGCCACTTGTAATTAATAAGGACTCTCACTGCAGAGAGCTTAGGTTAGTTTCCCAATATAATAACAACAATATACTAACACCACAGAGAGACTTTTAGCTCCTGTGACTACAAAAGTCTGCTGCCCTAGAAATCCTATCTGGATAAAATATAAGCTTATTGTAAAAAAAAAAAACAAACTGTGAGTTTGAATACACCATTCTGCTTCCGATTCAAGTTGTACGACCTAAAGTTGAGATGCTCTTGTCAGAAAAGTAATACCTCAGGCAAGATTTTTGGTAATAAAATAATGTTAGATTCTGGCTTATGTCTACCACATTTCAAACAGCAATTAAGGGTAAATTCTTCCCAGTGATATTTCTTAAATGATATACAAATGCAACCTAACATATCAGACTTTGTACTTGTAAATTTTAATGATTAAAATTCTCTCAAGAAATTATCTTTTGGAAATTTAAAAATTTTGAATTATAATAAATATACAGTAAATTTGTTTAGAAAATCCTTTTCTCCAAAATAAAATGTCTCAAAAGAGTATAATTGTTAGCACTTAAAATACTTATCTATAAATTCATATCAAAAGATCAATTATATATAAGTTCAACATGGAAATTTACAAATGTAATTAAAATAATAAAAATGAGGTTATCAGTTAGTAAAACTGATCTTGAAACTGTTAGCAAAAAATTGAAGTTTAAGACAAATTTTCCCTTCAATCGTTAATATTTTTATCTTTATTTATTAATGGGGGACAAAATTTGAATGATTTTATGGTGACTATATTTCTATCCATATAAAAGTTATTTTTATTATTAAAATATGTCCAAAATTTTCAAAGAAAACGAGGTCTTCACAGTCTATTTTTTGTTGTTTCTATTCTCTTTGGTATGTGTGGACAGTATACTGTGTTGCCTGTGTGTGTGTGTGTGTGTGTGTGTGTGTGTGTGTGTGTGTGTGTGTGTGGTGTGTGAATGTGTGTGTGCAGATGTACATGCCCATGTGCTGCATGGGCAGGGATCCTCCTCCATTGCTCTTCTAACCAATTTCTCTAAGATGAAGACTTTTAAAGAAGCTGAAACCTGCTGGTTTTTGGTTATACTGGCTAACCAGAAAGCCCCAAAGATCCTACTCTCCCCATGGCCACTAGCAGTAGGGTTACAGACATATGTGGCCATGCCTGGCTTTTTGTTAATTAATTAATTAATTAATTAAGTAGAAACTCTGTATGTACAACTCATGTGTTGGTATCACCATTTTCCTCCTTCCTGGTCCCATATTTATGCTGATGAACGCAAGTCTTCATGCTTGTGCAGTAAGGCACTGACTTACCTAGTGAGTCATCTTCTAAATGTGGTCTTCAATTTTTTTTTTTAAATCAGCTAAGGAATTGATTAGTAAATGTTTCTAACCTTACAGATCTATCACCAAACAATCATAAAATACCAGCACTTATCTATTACACATTCAAACTTCAGTTTAACTGAAACACACACACACACACACACTCTTACACTTTAACACTGGAGATTAAGGATTGAACACAGAACCTTGTACATGCCAGGCAAGAACTCTACCATTGAGCCACCCCCACACACATCTCTCCAAACTTCAGTTAAGAGAAGTGATCCTAAAGACACTTCTTTCCTCCTGTGGCTGGGTCATGCCAAGTCACCCTAACTGGTCTCAAACTCACAATATCCCTACCATAGGGGCTAGTGCCACTATACCCAGCTTAACATTTTTAAACATACACAATTCATTTCATACTGTAATACAGATTATATTTTTGGATAAAATCAATTGATAGACAGTTGCATTTTTGGGTCTAAAGAGCTGATTTTGGTGTCATGGCCTCCACTTCTAGAGGGATTCTAGATTCTGTATGAGATGTCTTTATGAATCCCCTTCTTCCATTAGCTGCTGTAAAACTGTCAAGGGTACTGTCACCACAAATGTCAGTGTTAAAGCCGCCAGCAGAAATTCTATTAAGGCTAAATACAATGAAAAGCTTTGCTTTCACTGCAATGTGACATGCTTACTTTTATTTAAACCTATTACATGACTTTATCTCCCATTTTATTTTGACCTTCAGGAAACTCTCAAAGTAATAGCTCTAGGGTAATAAAAAATACATACATACTAAGGTCTACATAGTTTTTTCCCCAATCTTAATAACCTGTATTTTTCTTGGTTCTAATTTAATATTTTATTGAATTTTGTTGTCATTAGCGACCTCAGTCTGGGAGGATGAATGAATGAGCATGTGAACACAGCCTGCTGCGTAGCTATGCTGAATCATGACAAAAACCCATGTTGAGATTTGTAGCCTCTCAGGGAAACATATCTTTTCTAAATTTTTAAGACAAAAGCCTGCTGACCAAAAAAAAAAAAAAAGCCGGTGGCATGTTTTTGCCATTGTCAGACCCCTAGACATCGTCCTTCCACTGGCCTGCCTTCATAAGAAAAGGCAAAGGCAAAGGTGAAAGCTTAGACCACAAGCAGCATCACACTTCTAAGTAGTCAGCTGCTGGACACTAAGGAAAATCAGGAAAATGGAACATCCCCTTGTGTTTTAATCCCAAATAACTTTGTACAGCTTTGCTTTGCACAAAATCAAAGCCACTTCTGATCTATAGAAGTGAGAATGAGGCATCATTACCCAACTCAGCCAAAAGACATATAAAGAAATGACAAAATTAAATTGGCCCTTCATAGTTCTGTGGGGAAAAAAAGACCCATGTTTCTTCAGAATATGGGGAGATCATGCTTGTTTGATTCTCTGTCTAACAAATATTTTAAGTACTTGTACTACTTACTCCATCATTTTAAAAGCATGGTATGTAGCTTTCAAAATAGAAGAAACAATTATGATTTAATTCCACAGCACAACTTTCAAAATTATAATGAGTAAGCGCTAAATTAAAATGAGACCTCCAAATTATATGCTGTCATCAAATGACAGAATGTGGTGATGAACTATGAGAACAAACTTTGGGAATGAACTGTGGGAACGAACTATGGGAATGAACTGGGAATATTTCTTATGGATCCTACAGATAGATTTTGTGATATTACTGCTGTTAGATGCTAAATTCTTTACTTGAAACTTGCTGTAAAGTTACCTGACAATTATGTGATCTGCCTGATTAAAACTGGTCTCCTCTGCCTTGCTGTACCTCTGGCCTGAACAGCACAAATAACCAATATTGGCAAGCAATGTTTAGAGAGGCTAACCGATCTGAAGATGTGCTCTGTGCTCCTTTCCTAGCGGCAGCTGAGAAAGGGGAACCAGAAGTCAGCTCTCTCCTCTCCCAGGCTCCACTCTTGGCAGCTTGCCCACTTCTGGATAGGAAAGTTCCAGAGCTTAGTGTTTTCCTAAATCCGAGCTTGGCCCACAAATAAGTCACTAGAAAGTAGTTGGGAATTAGTTTCTGCTAATAAGCTTCATAGCTAGTGAAAAATCAGAACCAACATGCCTGTGCAGCATATCTATATCATTTTACATTTTGTTAAAATACATAAAGACCTCAAGGTTTTTTTTTTACTATTAACAAAGAAGGCTGGCACAAAACCCTTTATTGTTATTATAATAACAATTATGCAAGTGATATCCAAAAGAAAATACTGAATATATCATATAAGAAAAAAAAACTGATCAAAATGTTGAATCGTATGTTCAATTAATTTTATTAGATTTAATATAGGAATTAAACCTTTAAAATCATGATCAAATGTGATATGAAGCTGACTACAGTTATAGAAACTCTATACAATTCTGTTATATAAATAGGGAGAACAAAACTGGGACTCGAGCTTTCATGGGAATTTGAATGTCATCTGTGTCATCCAAGCACGAATGAGTGTGACAGAGCCACTTAACAGTATTTTTCTCAGCTTCACTGGGGCCTAATAAATGGCAAAGACACTGAATGTTTTATAAGCAATAAAATCGGAGAAGGCTTATAACATTCAAATGTATAGATACTTCTAACAGTTAAATACTGCTAACATAAGCAATGTCTAATACTCATGACATAAAATAACTATGTATATTGGCAGTCTATACATATCCATAACTCTTCTTTGCCCCACAAATGCTACAATAAACCATGCCACTTCAGATTTCTGTCTGGTGGTGCTAAATTATTATAAGGGTAAGTGGCTAAATTTTTCATTTCACTTTATCATATTAAATGCCCCTCATAAAAACATTTAGGAATTAACAATTTAATTTGGTATCAATTGAATAACTCCACAAAAAAAGTATTCTTAAAAATACTGTAATTTATGGCATGGATAGATGGTTCAGCAGTTAAAATGCTTGCCTATAAAACCTAATGACCTGAGTTTCATTCCCCAGTACCCATGTAAAGCCAGATGCACAAAATGACATATGCATCTGGAGTTTGCAGCAGCTGGAGGCCCTGGAGCACCCTTTCTCATTCTCATTCTCACTCATTCTCTCTCTCGTCATTGCAAACATTTTATGTATTCATAAAAATATTTTTTAAAATACTGCAATTTAGCCCTTGATCTAAATCTTGACTCAAATAATAAAATGAATTTTCTTAAAAATATGAATCATACACTATGATATAAACTACATTTTTACTGACAAAGCAAATTTCAACAATAACGAAAGCCTGTCATCATGGTTTAATAATTTAATATTTGTAACTAAGATTGAAAATATATGCCTTTTTCCTATAAATTCTTACCTTGTACATTCTCAGTTTAAAAAAGAAAGAGGAAAGTTCGCAACTCAGTAGTCAGTAAAAATGGAAACCTGGAGAGCAGAGGAGGAGAGAGAAGTGGGTCACTTCACAGTGCCCTCATCAAGCAAGCCAGCCAGGGAGAAAGGTGGGGGGAGAAGAGGGAATGAAATACCCTTGTCTTTCTAGCCTTTTCAGTGCTTTGCTTGACGTTTGCTTGTCTCTTGTTTCTGTGTTTTCTTTGTCAATCCTGTCTTTACCATCCATCTTCCTCAATCCACAACTTGGTCTTCTTCCCCTCATTTGATTCTTTTGCTAGTTTTCTCTCTTATTTCTCTTACGCTCTCTTTCTTGATTCTTTTTTAATGGTTTAAGAGATAAAGGATTTTATTGAAAGAAAAGAGTTTATTCCAAAACTGCATTTCAATTAGGACAACCTAATTCATCCTCTACACAGTCCTCTGAAGAATAGAACAGTGTTTTGAGTCCATAACACTGTGCCTATCTTGTTTAGTTCTTTTGTGTTTTGGTTTAACAAAAACAACCAAAAAAAAAAAAAAAAAGGATCTCATTCTGTATAGCTCAGATTGGCTTTGAACTTAGGATCCTCCTATCTCAACCTCCCAAATACTGGTATCACAGGTGTTCTCTCCTGTACCTGGCTTATGCCTAGGTTTTTGTTTGTTTGTTTGTTTGTTTTTTGGTTTTTTTGTGTGTTTTTTGAAAGCAAACAAGTAAGGGAACAAGAGCCATTCAACCTCATAGTATCTTGGAAAGACTAACATTTAATTAAGTCAAATTCACTAAAGTTCCCAAAGGACAACTAGGGTTTTACATTACCAATTGTCTGGAATATTCTCATGATATCCAGTTTTACTGTTCCCTTAGTTCTTGCAGCTATCTGCACAAATGCCACCTAGGAGGGAAGCTTTCCTTGACTACTCTCTGTAACACTCAAAATACCTCTTCACTCCCAAATTCCTGTATTTTCCCAAAGTATTAACTATTATCTGACATACTCAATTTAATGTTTAATTGCTTCCAGTCTTCTCGAATTATAAGTAAAAGACTCTGACAGTATAAAAACTGTTTATTTTGTCCACTACTGTATTGTGAGAATCTAAAATAGTACTTGACGCCTGACAATAAATATTTATTTATTGAATCAGTGAAAAAATGAGAAATTTTATATGTACTATTATAAAATAAAAACTAAGACACATTAAAAGGAAAGAATAAGGCACAAGACAGTATTTTATGTCCTACCATTTGTGTAAAAAGAACAGAATCCATATAATTTATACACATAATGCTTCTGGAAGGTAAATTCTGAGGAAGAGAACCGGGATTAAGGAAGGAATACACAGATCCATGTACATGCCCACGTGTATATGCTACCAGAAAAGAAATTAAGGCTTTGCTTTAGCAATTAGAAATACTAAACCCTGCAAAAAGTCTGTAATTCATACTTTAGAATTCAGTGAGTTAATAATAAAGGTATATATAATGCATGAGTATACATTATATTTAAACAACTAAAATATTATATTTTATAGTATTTAGAATGTAAAATGTTTACATATATTTACACATGTTTACACTTTGCAGTATTACAGATAACATGCAAGACAAATAAGGTCTAGAGGCTCATTCCTCCTTCTAAGTAAAGGAAAACTCAGAAAGGATACCTGACTACAAATTACCTAGCAGAGACAAAGATCAGGCCTTTGGCTTCTTAGTGAAGTTCTTTTCTCAGTGTATTACTATTTGGTGAATAAGACTTAAAATTAACATTTATTTCAGAAATTGAAAGAAAGAAAATATTCCTCATGATGAAAACATGAAACTATAATAACACTGTCAATATGATGGTTTGGTTAATTTTCACTCCACTTCAGTGTTCTAAGCAGACACTGCTATACAATGCATTGCTACAAATCACAATGGCATGCAATTTTTAAGAATTAGATATTTTTGGTTGAAAACATAACTGGATTTTATTACCATTGCATTTTAAGTAAGGAAAGCTAACAGTAAGATACGCAGAGAAGGTAATTATCTGTCATATTTTAGTATAACAAGAACCTAAACAAAATGTACAATTTTGAAAATAGCAAAGTATAGGCAATTGTCTTGTAGAATCGCTAAATACTTTTTCTTAAGTAGGAGCTCATGATATAGTGTCATCAAGTCTAGATACAAATAAGGTAGATCTTTTCACCAAAAATAATCATAATATAAATGGTACATACAAAGTACAAAGTGCCATAAAGCAAAATAAATGGAATCTTCATGAGTGAATAGAAAGCCCAAATCCTCAACACAACATACTAATGAAAGCTTGTTATGCCACCATAAATAGATACCTAACTAACAAACTAAAGAAAAGTGTTTAAGTCAGCAAAGACTGTTTCTTTGGGTATGAGAAAATTCTGATATCCAAGAGGTGCCAACAGAGTTCACTCTCCTAACTTGACTCAAGAAGGCAGATTCTTCTTCCCTTAAGACCCAGAATTGAGGAATAATGCAAAATAATCCTTGGTTTTACTGCTAAAACAACTTCGAAATTGCCTTCAGCACATGGGATCTGTCATCATCACAATTTTCTGTGAAAGAATTTAGGTTCTAACTCATCAATCAAAAGAATGTTCTTCAGCTGTGTTGTGTCCTTTCGGGAGGCTCTCTGAAAGGAAAGTGGGAAGATATTTCCAGCAACTTCATTTTGTATGTTATTTCCCCTTGAGCATTAGATAGTAAAAAGCTATCACAGTTAGAAATGACTTCTAGGATGCAGTTTAGTGGCAGAGCTATTGTCCAGCATGAGCAAACATTTCTTCTACCCACACCTTTAATCTCAGCCAATGATCTTGACTTCTTCACCAAGAATACAAGCAATCAGAAAAGAACATTCATAGAACCCTATCACCTCCCACCTATCAAGAAGTACCATGCTGCCTGTCAATTACTGTGACAACATTAAAGCCAGTCCACTTGAGTCCTGTGTCACAGCCTTTCTCACCCACTTAAGGAATTTATTCTGGTAATTAGACCCAGTCTTTTCACCGAATGATTTATTTTTATTTTTTTTGGTTTTTCGAGGTAGAATCTAGCTCTAGTCCAGGCTGACCTGGAATTCACTATGTAGTCTCAGGGTGGCCTTGAACTCATGGCAATCCTGCTAACTCTGCCTCCCGAGTGCTGGGATTAAAGGTGTGCACCACCATGCCCGGCTTTCACTGAATGATTTTTGCCTTTCTTTTGGGCTACACTTTAACATTCAGAGATGATCACTGTCTCACCTTTACATAAATACTACCCTACTGTTCTTGCACATTTTATAGCAAAAGTACTTGAAAACTTTGCCTATATCTCCTCTAAACAATTCTTTTCTTTCCCTCCTCTCACACTCCTGTGTTAAACAAGACTTTATTCTCAAACTCATCAATAATCTACATACTGCCTTACACAATTGCCAGTTCTCATCTTACAATATCCCTCAATAGCATTTAATAATTACTGCCTCTAAAAATATATCTCTCACTAGACTTCAAACATAACTGATGCTCCTGATCTTCTCCCACACCAGTTGGTTCTCAGTTCCTCTACTCCTGACCTCCTAGAGCTTTTAACAGGCATGCCATGTACCATACTTCAGTCCTTGTTCTTAGTTCCTCTATTATCTCTCCCTAATGCTCTCCCACACAGTTTTAAATGTTATGTGATGCATATAGCTCACAAACTTGTATCTCTCATCCTGACCTCCAAAGCACACATACTCAAATTTCTATTGACATCTTTTTTGGAAAGAACACTAAAGTCTCTATTTTCTTTATCACTACTGCCTTACTGTCTTTCTTTTTTCCATCAAAACCAATTATATTTCTCGATCCACCTAAAAAAATCTTGAAGTCATTTTTAAGTGACTCATCTCACATTCCACAACCACAGGAGATCTAGCTCAACCTTGCAAATATAGTCAGAAACTGAACAATTCTGCTTCCAGCACTGCTATCCTTGCTCACACCATCATCTTTTGTCATATGGGTTACTGCAAGAGTCTCATTCTTCCCGTAAGGTAGCAAAAGGCAGTTTTCTCTATTAATAATAATTATCCACTTGTTTCTGAACATGTTTATTCAATGCATTTAGTGAACAAAGCTTTTCTTTAATGACTATAAAAATTAAGCTTCAAATGATCTTAATAAAATAAGAATTTATTATATTTTAAATTTAAAAACCAGGACTTTAATTACAGTCATCCACTGTGAGCAGCTATCATCTAGCATCTTGAATGACTACTATTATTCTACCGTGAAACATTGATTTTCTACACATAAATTTACTTAAACTAAATTATAAAGTGATAACCAATTTGACACTAAGTCAAGCCACCAAGAAATTAGCCAATTCCTTAATTTACATGAGGACATAGAAATATTGTAAAACACAATCAGAGAATAAAAGATTTAAGTTTTTTCAAAGCAAAGTAAAAGAAGCAAGTTTGAGAAGCTACTCTGAACAGATGCATATGTCAGAAAGATACCAAGAATCACAAAGCAAGACAGAGAATGTCATGAGGCCCTTGGGACATTTGCTAAGATCCTGATAAGCAGGATGATACTGAACAACAAAGAAATTGCAATTCACAAAGTTATGCACAGATCACAGCATGGCTCAATTAATAATAAAAACAGCAATAACTATAATATTTTAAATATCTATTAGTTCCACACTATTGCACTTTCTTTTTTTATTTGAGAGACAGAGAGAGTGATTATGGGCATGTCAAGGCCTCCTGCTGCTGCAAATGAACTCCAGATGCATAAGCCACTTTGTGCATCTGGCTTTATATGGATACTGGCCAAAGGAATCCAGGTCAATAGGTTTTATAAGCAAGTGCCTTTAACTGCTGAGCCATCTCTCCAGCCCCATATTGAAGTTGCAAATACAGCCTTTTTTGTTGTTGTTGTTGTTGTTCCTATGAGGGCATTTGAATCTGTTTAACAAATTATACTATTTAGGATCACGTAAACAAAATTACTAAACTACCACCTTAACTCCTTAACTATCATACCTCTACCTACACAGTACATCCAGTTGCCCATAGGAAAAAAGCAAGGTTATTTATAGCTCAGACTTTCTCAACTATTATATTGTTGGCATTTTAGCCTAAATAATTTTTCTCTGGGGATATGAATCAAGGAACTGCTCTGTCATGGTGGGCTATTTATTGGCCTCTAGATGCCAAGAGCATCCACTGGCTATGCACCAAAAAGATGTATGAGACACTGACAAGCATCCCACTGGGGGAAACATTGTTCCTTAGTAAATATTATCAACATAGATAATATATTGGTAGGGAGGTAGGTAGACAGCTGATAAACTGATGGAAGGGAGGAAGGAAGGAAGGAAGGAAGGAAGGAAGGAAGGAAGGAAGGAAGGAAGGAAGGAAGGGAGAGAGAGGGGGAGAATAGAGAGGGAAGTAAGAAGGGACTTATATTAGGTATTTATTTGTTAAATAAATAAAGCAAATATTGATAAATATTTTTGATAAAGCAAATATTGATATATCAATATTGATAAAGCAAAACAAAACCAGAATTTCAAGTTTGTGAATCTGAATGAATTAAGGATCAAAAATATCTGTTTTAAGCTAAATCAGTATTTTATATTATGAAACAATATACTACTAATCTGATGTAAATAAAATTTCACAGTTCTTAAGAAGAGGAAACTTACTAGATAGCTATCTCCTTAGTCTTACTTATCTTAAAAATAATACCCTACCTCCCTGCTGTCTCCCAGGAAGAAAAACAACTGCAGTCTTTCATTTCAGCTTTGAAGGCAAAAGAAGAACTTTTTGTCCACTGACTCTTCAGGTGCTTTCTGAAAGTGCCTCCAGGTGACCTGAGGTGACTGACAACTCTATTCTGCATTTACAAACAAGTTTAATAGGACCTGCATATTAACAAGAGCAATAATTTGTTTAGCAAGCCAGAATTGATTTGTATTCACTTATTACCTAGACATTAGTCTTTCTAGTTTCACACAAGATGGTGCTTCACTTACCATTGATGTAACTGATCGTGCATCTTCTTCATAATTAACCACAGGAGGTGGTTCTTTTCCATCATTCTCTTGCACTTTTTGCTCAAGTAATTCTTTCTGAGCTGCAAACTTTGCCTCAGTGCATTTCAGCTGCTGGACTGATTGTTTCAGCTCTTCAAGGGTCTGCTTTTGGCTCAGAAGAAGCACAATACTACAAGAGAATAAATACAAATTTAGCCCAAATTTAGCATTAATGGAAACTACACATAGACAAAGTTTCCCTTCAGAGATGTAAAAAAATATGAAACTAATCAGATTTTAATAGCAATAGTTATTGAATTTTAACAATAAAGATGTAAAAAATGTTTAAAGACAATCAAAATACATTCAAGTATATTAGAGCATTGTCATTCATTTTATCTTACATGTATCAACCTCAGAGTACACTTATTTTTGGAATTGTACGGCCTAAAACAATTAAAACGATAGAAGAAAAATATTAAATTAATTTAAAATCTCGAGAATAACTGACAATAATATGGTGAATGCCTAAGGTACAACTGACAACATTAAAGTGACAGCCAAGCCATGGGTGTGCTGTGAGGCACGTGTGTTTGGAATCAAGGAAATCTGCAAAAACTAAGACTGAGATTTGAGTGTGAATGACAGAGTGAGCATGGAAGTCCTAATTCTTTCCAACAGTGCCAGGATAAAGACAGTAGATTCCCCATCCCTCCTTGAGAGAAATGCTCCTCAAAGCTTCTCTCAATGAGAATTTCAAACTAACCCCCACACACCATTAAACCCCAAGAAATCACACAGTGGTGGTAGGAATACCACTGCAAATAATATTGAACACTAATCTTAAAAGAATTGTGTCATGCCCTGCTGAAAGTAAGTTATTGACTTGTAAATGGATCATAAGTCAAGGAAATCTTCAAAACTGGACAGAAATGTTTTCTTCTGAAACGTAAAAGGATCAAAATGTAACCAGAATAATTATTTGCAGGAGACATGACCATACTAAGAGAGAGTTATAAATAAAATGACAATGTTTTGAGAACTCAGTTCTAATATAACTGTGCAGGGTACAACCTTATTGGCTATGTTCTCCTCAATAATATTTCAAGGCACATCAGGTGAGTTTCAAAGAGAGAGTAGAGTTTGGGAAAACACAGTTTATGAGTATTTGCAGGGGACCTAGAAGTGTCCAGAGGACAGATGACTCTTAATAGTAACATTCAATAAGTGAGAATTATCAGAAATACCATAATCACTAGTAATATGTGACCTACTTTTTAAATCTGCACAGATTTCTTGGTAAATTCATGCTGCCTTGCTTATTAGTTGGTAATTGCTTTTTACGATAAATTGGCATTTTGATTTCTCAGAAAATCCAATTAGAAAAACCTAATTTAAGACAATCACTTTTGCTAAAAAAAAAAATTATGAGAGCCAAGCCCTGGAAAATATATAATTCAAAATATATTAAGTAAGATATTATAAATATATTCACATACATTTGACTATCAGTCAAAAATGAATAATTTCCAGAATTCAGATAAAATTATTTGGAGAATATACTTGAAAGTAATAATATTCTAAACTCATTAATGGTACATGAAGTCTTTCATAAAGACTAATGGGAAACGTTGAAAGGAAAATAAGTTTGCAAACATGAAATATAGAAATGATGCACAATGCATAATAATCACAAAAAGTAAATGTTAATAGAATATTCAATAAAATTTAAAAACATGTATTTATGGGAATAAATGTATATTTTCGTCTATTTTAATCAGATAGTAAACTGAAACATGGTCCCTAAATGATGAATATACTCTTACCACAGAATCAACAGAATAAAATTCCCTTACATGGCAAAATGAATGTATAGCCATAATTAAATAAATTAAAATAAGGAAAATTATCCAGGTGACCCCAGTATAATCTTAAGCATCCTTATACAGAGGGATGCAAGCAGCCCAGTGTCAGGAAAGACACTTTGAGAACTAAAACAGAAGGATGAAAGGCAATGTGAGGTGAGGTGAAAAGCAGGGCATACGGACAGTCTTCAGAATCTAGCAAAAGTAAAGAGGCCTCCAGCAGCTTTTCAATGCCTTGGTCTTGGGCCCATAAGGCTCATTCAGATTCTGAATTCCAGAACTGTGAATAAATATAGTTGTGTTGTTTTCAGCTATTACATTTGTGGCAATTTGTTACAAAAGCAAGAGAAAATTAATACAAGCCCTAATTGAAATAACATATCTTTTTAGGTTATTTAAAAAGAAAAAAGTAAACCATAATAAAATGTTAAAACATAAAACAAATATCTCAAATCATACATGTTGCATTGTTTAAAGAAAGAATTCTCTTTACAAATTATTTCCCATGGTGTTTCCAATCTTTAAGTGGTACTATTATTTCACCACAATTTTATTCCAGATAATAAATGGTATATGTCAAAATGATCTTGTTAAGAGATGGAATCAGAAATGTCCTCCATAGGCACACATTCTTAATGCTTGATCTAACCTAACTGTGCTATTTTGGGAAGTTTTAGAAATTTTGGCTGATGGAACCTAGCTGGAAGAAGTTGATCACTGAGGCTATGTCCCTAGCTGTTTTCTGTCCCTCTCTCGGAATCCTGTCTGCTATAATGTGAACCCAGTCCTCCACCACACACTCTTGTCAGCTCAATGCTTTATTCAAGCACATGGGTCCAAGCAATCATAGACTGAGCCCTCTGAACTCTGGATCAAAGTAAGTCTTTTGAGAGCCGAAGAGAGACGGCTCAGAAGTTAAGGCACTTGCCTATGAAGTCTAACAATCCAGGTTCAATTTCCCAGAACCCACGTAAAGCCAGATGTACAGAATGACACATGCATCTGGAGTTCATTTGCAGTGGCTAGAGGCCTGGCATACCCATTCTCTCTGTCTTTCTTCTTTCTATCTCTCTCTGTTTGCAAAAATGTCTATGTTAGAAAATTTGGTCACAGGAATGGAAACGTAATTAACACAGATCCTAAAATAGCTCTATAATTAGAAACCATGCTAATTCTGTGATTCTATAACTAGAGCAATCCATTTTCTCTTATTCTCATTGGCATACTTACAGTTTCTCTAATTAAGATCTACTCATAGGGTCCTCCACAGCAAATGGAATTGTTTTTTAAAGAAATGACTATTCACTAGTGCAGGGTTCTTAAGACCATCTAGGACTCGGTGCTTATGACCATCACAAGTGTTTTGTTTTCCCCCATTACCTTTGCTTCCTCTACACAGCTGCTGTGGTTCTTTGTTAATCACTGTGCCATTCACACACATTCTGAAATTTTGTGAGAACACCATCACCTAGAACATGGAACATGCTTATTGCTGTTTTGTCATATTGTCCTTGTCCAGGTGGTGATCTAGTTACTAGGATTGAGTTTGTGAAAGGCTTTGGATTAGCAAATTTTATCATGAGTACTCCTGCTTCTAGAAATGAGCCCCTTTCAGAATACACCCTTTTCACAGAAGAGTTAGCAGGTCTGAAGCAACTATTCTTACAGAGGTCTAATCAAAAGGCTAGTCCTTGGTTGGCATGTGGAAATGAATGGAAAATAATGCTCTATACATGTACCAAATTTTCCCTAACTGATATGCCCATTGTGCCTAAACTGTGCAGATAATGATCTATGCTGAATGCCTACCTATCAGTGTCTAGAATTGTGGTATAAGGTAGGGCAGAGATTCCAGGGTATCTCCAAGTGAAATGCCTGGACTCTGAAATGTCTCTAATAGCTTGCCCTTCATCTCACACACAATGTTTGCATTGTCATTGCTGGGAGAAGAGAATACTATGTATAACCCTTCTTGAAAAGGAAATAGCATAAAAATACCTTAAAGTAGATTATTCCTCCAGCTGCTGCCTCTGTCTTTAATAATAACTGTCTTTAAGGTAATAATGTTAATAATAATAATGGCTGTCTTTAACACAACACTATGTCTTAGCCCTGAGTACAATTATATACTTTGTCCACAAGTCCTTTTAAGAGCAAATTTCAAACATTAAGAGGTCTTGGAAAACTGTATGTAATATTTAAATTCTTCCTCATTACTCCACTAAATACTGGTGGACAGAAAGAATAAAAAACCCCAGAAATAGAGCTACACAAATATATCTACCTGATTTTTTACAAATATGTAAATGCTTTGTAGCAGTTTAAATGTGGAGTGTCCTCCACAGCTCATGTGTTTGTGACTAAGCCTCACACTTGCTCCCCAGCTGGTGGAGCTGTGGGGGGTGCAGTGTTACTGGAGGAGCAGGGGGGTCACTGGGATTTTAGAGTACAGCCCCCCCTTGCCAGTGCTAGCAAGCTTACTCAGACTACTTTCTTTCTGATGCTGTGGAGATGTGATATAAGCTTCCTGCTCAGTCCTATCATGCTTTTCCTGCCATGATGAATCTTCCTTTTGAAACTAAAAGCTGAAATGAAGCCTTTCCTCCCATAAGCTGCTTCTGGTCAGGTGCTTTGTGCTAGCAACAAGAAAGTAACTGCTCTACACTTCAAAGTAATAAAATTATCTGTTGAATAAACTAGGATTTAAAAAGTACACTTCTATAAGAAAAAATAAGCGTCACCCCATGTTAATTCAAACTTACACAAAATGGCATATATCTATATAAAAAGTATCTTCAACAGAAAAATGACAGTATATAAATACAATTGAATATTATTCATTCATTAAAAAGGGGAATCATGCCATTTTAGACTACAGATCTAAAATCTAATCTTGAAGACATTATCATAAATGAAATAAGTCAGAGAAAGACAGATGTGCTTATGTTCTATTTTTCAATAGAAAATTAATTTCATAGAAAGGGAGAATACACTGGTGGCTACCAGATTGGAGAAAAGGAAGGTGTCCATCAAAGGACATAAACTTCCATTTATGAGATGAGCATGCTCAGAAGATCTAATGCACAGCATGTGACTATCATTAACTTTGCACAATTGTGTGCTTGAAATATGTTTAAATGTTCTACCACAAAGCAAAGCAAAATAAAACATAATAAAGGTTAACTAGTTGAACTGATGTATTAAGGTATGCAAATAATTTACAAAAATGTAGATATATCAAACCCTCCCAATGTACACCTTAAGCTCATGATTTTGTCCATTATATCTCAACAAAAGAGGAAAACTTAATTTTTAAATTAGCTAAAAATGAGTCATAGACAAATATGAGAGCTAAAACTATCAATTTTTTTAAAAATTAAAATCTTCAAGATCTCGAGCTAGGCAAAGAATTCTTAAACTTAATGCCAAAAACACAAATAACAAAAGGTAAACTAGTTATACTGGATAACATTAAAATTCAATATTTTCTGAATGGTCCTATCAAGAATATAAACAGACAATGAGAAAAATTATTCACACATCATATCCAACAAAAGACTGGTATCTGGACTACATAAAGAGCTCAACCATAATAAAGCAAACCTTTCAAGTAAAAACCAGGAAACAAAGCTGACCAGGTATTTGACATACACAAGTGACAAGTCAATGGAAGCAATGCTCTAAAGCATTACAGCAATAGCCATGAAGAAAATACACATCAAAACAATAACCAGATACAGCCACATATCTATTAAAATAAAAATGATGATAGCCAAGTGTGGTGGAACATGCCTTTAAATCCAGAACTTGGGAGACAAAGGTAAGAGGATTGCCATGAGTTTGAGGCTACCCTCAAACAACATAGTGAATTCCAGGTCAGACTGGGCTAGAACGAGACCCTACCTCAAAAAACAGAAAACAAAACAACAAAAAAAGATGACAATTCCAAATGTGAGTGAGGATGAGGGAACTCGATCACTCACATATTACCAGTAGGAGTAGATAAGGACACAGCCAGGTATTTGAAAACTGAACATGAAATTACCATACAGTTAGCAACTGTATACCTAGGCATTTCTCCCAGGGAAATTGTAACTTATGGTCATGTAAAAACATGTATGTGAATGCTCAAAGCACATTTATTGGTAATGACTAAAAACTAGTAACAAACCAAAAGGTATATAAACCCATGATATATACATTCTGTTACAGATTGAACTGTATAGCCCCCCAAAATATGTTCAACTCCACTCACATATGTGAAACTAGATTTAAATACATATATACATATAAACACACACATGCACATATGTATTTAAATATGACATAAAAGCAGAAAAAGAATCATTGGAGTGTAGAAAGGGAACCAGCAGGGACACCAAAGGATGAGAGAGAAAATACGACCAAAGTAGAGTGATATACATGCAATATCATTGATATCACTTTATATGCCTGCTTGATTTTTAAAACATATTTGATTCTTAATATATGAAAAATGACAACATAACCTAATTTGGAAATAGATGGTTGTAGGTATTAAGATGAAGTAATCCAAAAGACTGTTCTTCGAAGAAGAAACTGACTACTGAGAAAAGACACACATGAACAGAACATCATATGAACATGGAGGTAGAGTTTGGGGTGATGCTGCTATAACCTACTCTATAAACCTGTGAATGTCCAAGTTTGCCAGCCACCACCAGAAGCTAAAATAGGCATGAAACAGATTCTTTTTCAATCTTGCCAACACTTTATTTCAGTCTTTTGGCTCCCAGAAATGTGAGAAAATCAGTAAGTGTTGTTTTTTAGCTTCCCATGTTTTGATTTGTACTCTAGCAACCAAGGAAAACTAAGAGTAAACTAATTCCTATTCAACAGTGAGAAAGACTCAAAGTTCATGGACAAATCTCTGTGGGATTATGTTGTGTTTTAAAAAGTCAATCTCAAAAATGTTACAATAGTGTGTTGACGCTTTTATAAGAAGACAACATTCTACAAAAGGAAGGTAGAATAATAGCTGCCAAATTTAGAAAGACAGAAGAGCGGCAAAAAAAAAAAAAACAACAACAACAACAACAATGGCTTCAACATGAGAGACTGTAATGACAGAAAGGCTCTACTTTTTTCCTTTCTCAATACCAATATCTATTATTTCAAAGCTTTACAAAACATCAGCATTAGAATAAATTGGATATACTGTACTTTAACTTCATTTTATTGTATAATTATCTAAAACTAAAACTGAAAATCCACATCACTGTGGCTACTGCATGTTTCCTCTAAAGAGGTGAGGTTTCTATCATCTCATATGCCTTGTTACTAAACGATCTCTTTAGGAATAAGTTTTATTTTTAATTTTCCTTTGAGAGCTATAAATATTAGGTGTTTAGAGACACTTAAATTCAAAATTTAAAAAGATTTAAATTTACCACTATATTGTATTTTGATCGGACAAATAACTATTAAGTAAAAATTCAATGTGATTCTATTAATTTAGAAATAATTTAAGAATGTGAACATTAACAATAGTTTCAATATTTCTGATGAAATGTCATTTTATTGTTATTATTACTGCTTTCAAGTAACAGTATGAAAACTAAGTATTGCAAAAGTAAAGATAAATTCATTCTCTCCCCCACCTTCTAGCTTTCCACCCTTTTGTGCTCCAACTCATGTCTTCTTATTATTGGGATTAAACATAAGTATTTATGTATAGGAACATCAAAAGGAAAGGATCAAGCAATATTAAAGGAAGAGCTGGAGAGATGGTTCAGCAGTTAAGGTGTTTTCCTGCAAAGCCTAACAATGTAGGTTCTATGACCCTAGTACCTATGTAAAGATCAGATGCACAAAGTGGCACATGCATCTGGAGTTTGTAGTGGCTAGAAACCCTGGCATACCTCTCTCTCTCTCTCTCTCTCTCTCTCTCTCTCTCTCTCTCTCTCTCTCTCTCTCTCTCCTCTCTCTCTTCTCTCTGCTTTTAAATAAATAAATAAATAAAAATAAAGATGAACCACCTTTAAAAAAGAAATATTAAAGGAAAAATACAAACACTAATACAAGCCCTTTCAGATATTTATTTAGCAAAATATCACATAAAACGCAAAGGCGTTTACTCACCAATGTCTGGGATTGTGAATTTTTGCAATGATTACTTAGTAATATAAATACACGTGGTATCTTCGATGAGGGCCTGAGGCTAACATGGTAACAGACTGTCAGAGATGGGTTGACCAGGGCTCACCCCTGAAAACCTCTTCTAAGCCAGCTCTGTCATGGTCCCCAGGAAACCAGAGGTCAAGTGGGAAGCCGACTCCACCCTCCCCTGGATTACCTACTGGGCGTCTTGCCATCCCTGGGAGCCGCACCTGCCGCACCTGCTGCACCGGCTGGACGGGGCCAAACGTCCCGGCCCGCAGGTGGCCGGTGCCCAAGCTTCAACGGCACGCAACGCCCCTGTGGAGGGCCCACGGAGATGGGGAAATTTTCACATTAAATGAAAGAAACTAGGAGGTACATAAAGGGAGAAAGCGGAGACAAACATGGTACACTCCAGGGGAAAGGGGAAAAGAAAAAGAGAGCCTCGTGGTCATGACCCACCCCAGCAGAACCACCTCACCAGTTCAAACCAGAAGACTTGGAAGAAAAATCCTGTCCTTTTGACTGGAGTATTTTTTTAATATATATTTATTGTCCATAATGAGTTACATTATTTAGTGGGCAAACCATGCGTTGTTATCC